>JAESVK010046870.1:0-12130 GCA_017140935.1 Hamamelis virginiana | reverse complement strand
GGACTAATCTGCCAAATTTTGAAAGTTCAGGAGTTCAATTGTTCACTTTTAAAGTGCAGGGGTGCAAAACATTTTTGGCACTTAGTACAGGAGTGCAAAGTATATTTTCCCATTTTATTTATTTTTAATGAAAACCTTGGCTAAAGTGTCATGCGGAGTTCGAAATCCAAGTCTCTATGGGTTTGATTCCACTATGGTCCCGTTTGGAAACAGAAGCAGAAGCAGAATCAGAAGAGAAGCAGAATCTAGAGAAGCAGAAGCAGAATCCAGTTGCATTTGGATACTCACTTTAAAAGTGATTTTGGGCCTAGAAGTACTTTTACTGCCTGTTTGGATGCCATATGAAGAAGTTGCTTTTAAATATGAAATGACACAATTACCCTTGCCAATAAAATTAAAAATAATTTTACAATTAAGGATAAATAATATGAAAAATATTATTTAATAAATAATATGAATGATATAAATTATTTAAATAATTTAAATTATAAATAAGTTAAAATATTTAAATAATCTTATTTATAATTATAATTAATAATCATGAATAGCCAAATAGTATGATTGAGCTTTTTTATTTACTTACTAGGTAATAAAATTATAAATAATTAAGTTTATTTGTAAGGGTAGTTTTGGGATTAGCTAAATACTTTATACAAAAATCATTAAAGCAGCTTGTGAAGCTGGTCTCCAGTAGCTTCAAGCAGAATCGACTTTGGGTTGATTTTGAAGCTGCTTCTTGATTGCCAAACGGCCACTGGTGGGCATAATCACTTGTGAAGCCGCTTCTCTTGCTTCAGCTTGTCTAAACAAACAGGCCCTAAAGCCAAAGAACCCAGATGCATCTTAAGCTAAAAGCCACTGAGTCAGCAAACTCAGTGCACAGAAATTCCAAATTAAATCAAAACAAAACAAAATATATCTAATGTTTAGGTCCAGCTTAGCAGATGTAACAAAAAATGCATGCAAACTAGAGGATAGGACCAATTCAGCCCACTTCAAAACATTAAAATAACACAAATAAATAAAGAAATAAAGAAAAGATGACGTGCACAATATATAATGTATTTTGACCAGTAAATACCACCATTGAGTTGACCTGATACTCACTCACAACATCAATCCGAATAGACTCAACATTCTAATCTAAAGAAACATAAACAGATAATGTATTTTGGCGATAATTTGGACCAACTCGACATGCTTGTAACGAGAATAAATGCGATTTGAACAGGTCAGGGCCAAGTCACTCGTCCCTTCTCAGATTCAGATTTGGGAACAAGACACAAAACTATGCTACTAAAGACAGCCAAAATTCAACGTTAAGAAAAATCATATAGGTTCTAATGGGTACTGGTACACTACCTTATAAGTCTTGGAGGGACGAATCTATCGTCGGAATCCTGCATTTGAAACCCTCCAACAATCATCTTCAAACCACGAATATCACTGTCGTGAAGCCGATGGAGCCGCTAGTGGTGACAGCGATGATTCAGATATGGTAGTGATGCTGCGACTGGAAGGCGGCGATGGTGACATTGGCGGTCCCCTCTGTGCCTCTTTAAACCCTAGAAGCTAGAGATAGGGATCGAAATTTGCCCCATTCCCGCGGTCCCATTTAGGGGCGGGTTATTTTATAATTTTTCTAAATATGAGCGGGAGTATAGTTAAAAATATTTACCCTAAGGCCCCGTTTGGATCGGGGAATCAGTTAAGTCAGAATGGAATCCGATTCCATTCCCATGCTGGAATGGAATGGAATCAGAAATTTATTCCATATGAAGCGTTTGGATACTAACTGGAATTAGGGGTCGGAATGACTGTCCATTCCATTTCCTGTGTTTGGTAATGACAGGAATGAAATGGAATTTTTTGTAATTTTCCAATTTTACCCCTTTGCTAATGATCAAAAAATATCACATGAACAAGATTATTATTTGGAAATGAATGGCTTAAATTAAAGCAAGTATGAGCTAATTCAAATTTATTTTACTTTTTATGAAAAAAAAAATACTAATAAAAAAGCAACCTGGATTTACTTCATTCTCACTATTGGTATCTCCATTATCTGAGCCGCTATTGGTGCTATTTCTTGCCAAACCAGTGATATCCTTGCTCCCATATGAGGTTTCTCAAGCAGATCACGTTAGCTTCTGCAACTTATGAAAAACAAACAAGATGTTTATGGCCTTCTGAAGAAGTATTTGTCTTACTTCACTATTGAGAATATATATTCAAGCCAAGAAGAAGTGAAGATCGGTACCTGCATGAGCTACGACTGTTTCTCTTTCTTCCATTCATAAAATTTGTTTTAAATGACATAACCTACCATATTAGTTAATTGTTTTTTTTAAGTAAATTAAAATAAAACACACCACTTAAGCAGTTATCCCAATTATTAAATATATTATTTAAGAACATTCGGCATTTTTCTACATTGTTTGTAATAAATTTTAGACATATAATAGATCTAGTTAATTAATTATATAAAAAAATGTTCAATATCTTTAACTCTCATTTAATAAATAATCCCAACTGAGTGCTCCTGGGTTAACTGATGGTTGAGTGAATAACCACTCTGAGAAAAACAATTTTCAGACTCCACTCTGCTTTTGAGATAGTGAATCAAGCTCTATATCCCCAAGCAAATTCTACTTTTAGGACTTCTTGAAATCAATCCACAACTATTTCTCAAATCAAATATCTTCACAGCTTCACTTACTATATGAGGAATGGGGACCAGTCTCATGTTTCTAAAATCAGCTTTGCCATCAAATTGAAAAAGAAAACCTCCAATTCATTATAAAATCTTCAAAACACTGACATCAAAGTCTCATATTTCTTAAATAAGAAGCCAACTGCTGCTATTTAAGTGAACTCATTGGACCTCAAACAAATAACAAATTTAACTTTTACAACACCCAAAATTCTGATTTCACGCATAAACAGAGAGAAACAGAGAGATAGAGAGGAACCTGGTACAGAGAGAAACAGAGAGATAGAGAGGAACCTGGTAGTCTCAGCTTCGGCGTCGGCGTCAACGACGGTGGCAAGGGTGAACGGCGGAAGTGAAATCGGGGTGCGATGGTCTGGACGGCTGCTGAACAAAGAACCTGGGTACCTTGAGATATAAATCGTGTTTTATCGGGTTTGAGAAGGGTTGAGGGGTCTTTTTTCATTCCGCCCAAGACGCGGGAATCTCAATACCACACCCAGCCGCGTTAATGAAATTTCATCAATTAGCCGGAATCCATTCCGCCTCATTCCATTCCGCCGCAGTTAAACAATCCAAACACTCTGATTTGGAATTGCATTCCATTCCCGCTCCTGATTCACCCGATCCAAACGGGGCCTAAGGGATATGAGGTGGGAACAAGTTTACAATGCCCACTCCGCCGGGATTCTCCAATCTTATTTATATAAATTTTATATTTAAAATATATAATTTTGTATGATTCATAAATTATATTTTATATATTCTATTATATATAATATATAATTTATTATTAATGACATTTCTAACTTTTATGTTTCTTTCTGTTATGAAATTAAAGTAAATCAAAGCACATAAAATTAAAACACAAAGTTTTACGTGGTTCGGCAAAAATCTGCCTACGTCCACGGAGAGTGATTCTTACTATTAAGAACAATTGTACGTACAAATAATCCACTCAATTTTAATACCAAACCCAAGCTAGGAGAGTCCCCTCTTAATCTCACTATTTTAGCCTTGATAATTCTCTCACCCGATGCCTATTCTTCATTACTTCTTCTCTCTTTATATAGGTTTATAAAAGTTGACTTAAACCGATAAACATTATGACTTGAAAAGTCATAAGTTCATCGGTTTGAGAATTCAATATTGAATTCTAATTAAGCCACACTTAATTCATTGCCACACTTAAATCCTTGTAGGAGTAACGTTCCATCTTTATGTGGTGGTCATCCATACATATGTTTACAACACTCCCCCTTGGATGTCCACCACGCTATGAATATGCCTTGTTAAAATATTGCTCGGAAAAACCCTAATTAGCAAAGTGTGTGGCCATTTTTTTTTTTCAATAACTCCCCCTCATAAGCACGCTCCCCCTCATATGAATACTTCAATGAGTAATAGCTTAGAATGAAAGATCCTTTAATTGACGCATTCCAATGTTATGCACTAGCTTCTTGAAGGTTGACTTTGGTAATGCTTTAGTGAATAAGTCTGCAAGGTTGTCACTCGAACGTATTTATAGAACGTCTATATCACCACTTTTCTGGAGCTCATGAGTGTAAAAGAACTTCGGTGAAATGTGCTTGGTTCTATCACCTTTAATATAACCTCCTTTAATCTGTGCAATACAAGCGGCATTATCTTCATATAATGTTGTTGGGCTATCTTTGATGGAAGATAATCCACATGTTTCTCTAATATGTTGTACCATTGATCTCAACCAAATGCACTCACGACTTGCTTCATGAATTGCTAAGATCTCAGCATGATTTGAGGACGTCGCAACTATTGTTTGCTTTATAGATCTCCAAGATATAGCTGTTTTACCATAGGTAAACAAATATCCCGTTTGTGATCGAGCTTTATGTGGATCAGATAGATAACCAGCATCTGCATAACCCGATAATTGGGATTTCGATTCTTTTGAATAAAATAAACCCATATTGATTGTTCCACGAAGATATCGTAGTACATGTTTAATACCATTCCAATGTCTTTGAGTTGGTGCAGAACTATACCTTGCTAGTAGATTGACTGCAAATGCTATATCTGGTCGAGTGCAATTTGAAAGATACATGAGAGCACCAATTGCACTGAGATATGGTACTTCAGGACCAAGAAGTTCTTCATCATCGTCTTTAGGGCGAAAAGGATCTTTCTTTATATCAAGCGATCGTACAACCATTGGTGTACTTAATGGATGAGCTTTATCCATATAAAAACGCTTCAGAACTTTTTCTGTATATGTTGACTGGTGAATAAAAATTCCATTTGACAAATGTTCCACTTGCAGACCAAGACAAAATTTTGTTTTTCCCAGATCTTTCATCTCGAATTCTTTTTTCAAATAAGTAGCAGTCTTTGTAAGCTCTTCAGGAGTCCCTACAAGATTCAAATCGTCTACATATACTGCAACAATAGCAAAACCAATTTTTGATCTCCTGATGAATACACATGGACAAATTGGATTACTTATAAATCCTTCTTTTAATAAATATTCACTGAGACGATTGTACCACATGCGTCCGGATTGCTTTAATCCATACAAAGATCGTTGTAACTTAATTGAGTATAAGTTACGAGGTTTCGAATGATTTGCTTCGGGCAGTTTAAATCCTTCAGGGATTTTCATATAGATATCACTGTCAAGTGATCCATATAAGTATGCTGTAACTACGTCCATAAGACGCATATCAAGTCCTTCTGAGACTGCCAAACTTATCAAAAATCGGAATGTGATTGCATCCATTACAGGAGAATACGTCTCCTCATAATCAATACCAGGTCTTTGCGAGAAACCTTGTGCCACGAGACGTGCTTTATATCTCACAATTTCATTTTTCTCATTTCGTTTTCGTACAAATACCCATTTATACCCTACAGGCTTTACATCTTCAGGTGTTTGGACTACAAGTCCAAAAACTTCACGTTTTGATAGTGAAGTTAATTCTGCCTGTATTGCTTCTTTCCAACTTGGCCAATCATTTCTATGTCGACATTCTTCCACTGTTTGTGGTTCAGGATCCTCACTACTTTTCATAACATCAAGAGCAACTGAAAATGCAAATATATTGTTAACAATAATCTTATTTCGATCCCATTCTTCTCTCGTACTCATATAATTTACTGAGATTTCTTTATTTTCATGTACATATGCCTCTTCAAGAGGTTCATGTGCTTCTTCAGGATCAATTTCCTTTTCATCGATGACCTGTTCATCTGCTTCTTCGGGAGCAATTTGATTACCAATTTTGAATTGGTCATTTATTTCTATTGTCATGGCCTCTTCGGGAGTGCCTGTTTTAGATCTATCTATTATTTCTGATGTTGTGACCTCTTCAAGAGCGTCAACTTTCTCTTTTCTCTTCCTCGGGATTTTGTCTTTTGCACCGATAGGTCTACCACGCTTCAAGCGTGCCATAGATTCATTTTTTATTATACTTCCAGGTTGTTCTTCAGGAACATCAACTCGTGCAGGAGTATTTGCAGCTGGTATATGTGATTTTACCACTTTTCTTGTATCAGTGAATGCATCTGGCAATTGATTTGCAATACTTTGCAAATGAATAATCTTTTGAACTTCAAGTTCACACTGATTTGTGCGAGGATCAAGATGCGATAAAGATGATACATTCCAAAAAATTTCACGTTGTTCTTCCAGTTTTGTCTTTTCTTTCCCTAAATGCGGGAATATTGACTCATCAAAATGACAATATGCAAATCTTGCAGTAAACATATCACCCGTCAGGGGTTCAAGATATCTAATTATAGATGGAGAGTCAAATCCAACATAAATCCCAAGTCGTCGTTGAGGTCCCATCTTGGTTCTTTGTGGAGGTGCAATTGGAACATAGACAGCACAACCAAAAATTTTTAAGTGAGAAATATTTGGTTGTTGTCCAATTACAAGTTGTAATGGGGAGTATTTATGATAAGCAGATGGTCGAATGCGAACCAAAGCTGCAGCATGTAATATAGCATGTCCCCAAGTAGAAATAGGTAATTTTGACCTTAAAAGTAATGGTCTAGCAATCAATTGAAGACGCTTAATAAAAGATTCTGCTAAACCATTTTGGGTATGTGTATGGGCAACAGGATACTCAACATTAATCCCTATTGACATACAATAGTCATCAAATACTCGTGATGTAAATTCACCAGCATTATCAAAGAGAATTGTCATGATTGGATAATCAGGAAATTGTGCTCGCAACCTAATTATTTGAGCAAGAAGTTTAGCAAATGCCATAGTGCAAGTAGAAAGTAAGCAGACATGCGACCATCGCGTTGATGCATCAATTAAAACCATAAAATAACGAAATGGTCCACATGCTGGGTGGATAGGCCCACATATATCCCCTTGAATTCGTTGTAAAAAGATTGGGGATTCAATGACGACTTTAGTTGGAGATGGCCTGACGACCAATTTTCCTTGAGAACATGCTGCACATGGACAATCGCTTGGTAAAAGAATCTTCTGGTTCTCTAATGGATGTCCATGTGAATTTTCAATAATTCGGCGCATCATTATTGACCCAGGGTGACCAAGTCGGTCATGCCAAAGCATAAAAGTCTTTGGATCAGAATACTTCTGGCTCTTCACAAAATGTGATTCTATTGTTCTAATAGTCGTATGATATAATCCAGAGGATAAAGCAGGAAGTTTTTCTAATACAAGCTTCTGGCCTGAGACAATAGAAGTAATGCAAAGATATTATTTATTATCTTTATCAATGGTTTCAATATGAAATCCATTGTGACGTATATCTTTAAAACTAAGCAGATTTCTTCTGGATCTGACAGAGTATAAAGCATCATCAATATGAAATTTTGTTCCACTTGGTAACATAATGTTGGCTTTTCCAAAGCCTTCAATCAGGTTTGTAGAGCCTGATATTGTATTGACATTAGCTTCGGCTAATGTTAAGTGTGAAAAATATCTTTTATCTCGAAGAATTGTATGTGTTGTGGCGCTGTCTGCAAGACATTCATCTCCACCATTCATCTTAGAATTGATCATTTATAAAAACATAAAATGAGCTTGAATTATGCTAAATAATAATAATAAGAAAAGAATACACTAAAGATAAATTGATAAATAAAATAACATAAATTAATTGGATATTTCCATGATTACATCAAATAAAGAGTTTGAAATAAAATAACATTAATCAAAATTGACATTCCCATCACCAATCAAATGGTCAATTTTTCCACTAGGATCTTCAAAGAAATCTGCAACATCTAAGTGGGTTATATCCACTTGTTTATTATGGTCAATAAAATTTGTTTCTATCTCTTTTCCTTTTCCTTTTGAAGCCAGGTAAAGTTTAACCAGATGATCATCTGTACGACAGGTACGTGACCAATGCCCTTTCATGCCACACCGATGACAACTATCCTCATCAGTCTTATAATACTTATTTTGTAAATCTTTGCCTTTTTCTTGTTTTGTTTCAGTATTGTTCCACTTCTGGTGGTTCCACTTCTGGTGGTGTGGGGTATTTTTCTTATATGGAGAATTATAACCACCATGGTGTCGATAAGAATTTCTTCCCCGGCCACGTCCACGGCCACGACCACGGCCATGCCCGCGACTGTTAATAGAAGTTGCATTTGCTTCAGGAAATGCTGTAGAGCCAGTCGGGTGTGACTGATGATTTTTCATCAAAAGCTCATTGTTTAGCTCAGCAACTAGAAGACATGATATCAGATCTGAGTATTTTTTAAATCTGCGCTCTCGATATTGCTGCTGTAATAGCATATTTGAAGCGTGAAATGTGGTATATGTTTTTTCCAACAAATCATCATCAGTGATTTTCTCCCCACATAATTTCAATCGAGAGGTAATTTTAAATAATGCAGAATTATACTCACTAACTGTCTTAAAATCTTGCAACCTCAGGTGCATCCAATCATAACGAGCTTTTGGAAGTATAACAGTCTTTTGGTGGTCATATCTTTCTTTCAAATTGCTCCATAGTACAAATGGATCCTTTACCGTAAGATATTCATTTTTTAATCCTTCATGGAGATGGTGGCGAAGGAAAATCATTGCCTTTGCGCGATCCTGCAGGGATTCTTTATTTCCTTCCTTAATTGTATTTCCAAGATTCATGGCATCAAGATGGATTTCCGCATCAAGAATCCATGATAAGTAATTTTTACCCGAAATATCAAGAGCAATAAATTGAAGATTTGTGATATTCGACATTGTCATAAAACTATATATAACACAATTATATATTTTAGAATTAATATCAATTAAATATTTAATTAAAATAAATATTAAGATTAGAGATCGAATTTAATACCTTCTTAGTAAAAGATATGGAGTATCTTCCTTCGTTTGACTAGAGCCACTCGTGCTGATAACGTGTTATGAAATTAAAGTAAATCAAAGCACATAAAATTAAAACACAAAGTTTTACGTGGTTCGGCAAAAATCTGCCTACGTCCACGGAGAGTGATTCTTACTATTAAGAACAATTGTACGTACAAATAATCCACTCAATTTTAATACCAAACCCAAGCTAGGAGAGTCCCCTCTTAATCTCACTCTTTTAGCCTTGATAATTCTCTCACCCGATGCCTATTCTTCATTACTTCTTCTCTCTTTATATAGGTTTATAAAAGATGACTTAAACCGATAAAAATTATGACTTGAAAAGTCATAAGTTCATCGGTTTGAGAATTCAATATTGAATTCTAATTAAGTCACACTTAATTCATTGCCACACTTAAATCCTTGTAGGAGCAACGTTCCATCTTTATGTGGTGGTCATCCATACATATGTTTACAACACTTTCATTAATTTTGATATTTTTAACTATTTTTTAATAATATTAGTTACTTGATTTTCTTTCATCTCAGTAATCTCACTAACAATTAAACATTCACTAACAATCTAACATTTTCTGACCTTTCTTATCTATTTCCTACAAAATAAGTCAAATCTCACTTATTATGTTGAGTTGGTTAATTCTCTCATTTTATTCAATTATTCAAGCTCTGTCTTTATTCAGGATGATGGGAGCGATGTTGTTATAAATTGCATTTTAATTTACACAACTATATGTGTAAGATGATGACCTCTATAATCCACAATCTGTAGGAGAAAATACAAAATAGATTTTGAAAACTTGACCGTTGGATTAGATGCACTTCTTATAAAATACAAACTTGCCAAAAATATAAACTATTCAACGGCATTTAAAAAAAAACAAAAACAAAAACAAAAAAAAAAAAAAAAACCTATATGGATAAAAATTGCGACATTTTGGAGAATTAAAATTTTATAATTTTTCATGGACATTTGTTATAAACTGACAGTTAGATCATTATGATTTTTTTGTGAACATAAAATTCATAACAATTGTATTTAATCCAACAGTCAACTTTTTAAAATCTTTTCTACAATTGGTCCTACACACACCACCTTATCCATAGTTTGACATATAGTTTGTAAAATTAATATGGAATAGGTATTTTGATAAACTAATAACTGGATTAAATTATATGTGTGTACACATGACACATCATAGATGAGAAGTGTTCTAGTCAGCAAATGCTAACTTTAACTAAAGTCAGCAAATAACACAAGCCCTTGGATTCCCATTCACTTAATGGATGATTCATCTCAACATTCCAATCCAAGGGTTTGTGTTTTTTACTTACTTTAGCTTAAAGTCAGCAAATGCTCACTAGAACATTTTTCTATATGTATATATATATCAAAAATTGTTACAATTTATTTTAATTCATAATTACTGTCGAAAAATTAGTCATTGGATCAATGTGATTTTGGGCATGCATAATGTATATATATAAGGGGAATATCTCATCTAGTTAAGAGAATTGTTAAAAGATTATTTATGTTAAAAGTATATTACAATCAAAAGTCATTAAAAAATTATTTATTTTAAAAGTATATTACAATCAACATGCAATTTAGTGGTTTATACTCTTGAAATACAAGCATTTTAGTGGAGGTAATGGGTTCAAACCCTTTCGAAAGAACATTTAATGCATTATATTTTGAATTTGTTATTGAAATGGCAGGGCGCGGGCGGGGCAGGGACGGGGATTCCCTGCCCCTTTAGGGACAAAGATAGGGATAAAATTACATACCCGCTAGAGTACGGGACGAAAATGAGTAGTACTTTTATCATCGGGGATGGGACAGGGGAGTGAAAAACCCGCCCCACCCCATCGACATCCCTACACAGCATGATAAATTGACAGTTGAATTGAACTTCCCACAGCTCTATTCATGAATTATGGTTACTTGAGTATTGAATATAACTTTCCCTCACTATATTCTTGAATTGTAGGTACTTGAGTATATACTTTGACTAGTGTAGTCTGACCCTCTTTAACAACTTTCACACGGTTCACAAGTCATTTTCATTACGACAGAAGTTTTATATCGGAAAATGTAACCTTAACTTGAATTATCCGAAAAATTTCTAAGCTTTGAAGGTTTAAACTTCTTCATTTCAAAAATCAAATTGATTGATTCAAGTTACTGTAAGAAGTTCGTACATCTTGCTTTTGCACGAATAGGGTGGTATACAATACCTCCCTAAAAGTACTAGGAAAAAAAGAGCCTAAATTGGGCTCGTCACCATGTTCACATAATTTCATCACTCCCGTGTCATTAAAAAAATGTGAATTTTTTTCATCTTTAAAGGTAGATATAATGTTTAAAGGTAGATAACTTCTTCATTTTAAAATCAAATCAAATTAATCAAGTTGCTATATAATATTTATATATCCAAATTTTGCACCCACAGGGTAGTATAGAAAACTCTCTAAAAAACTCCGATAAAAATAAGCCCAAAGTAGGGTGGCTTTTTAGTTCTTTTATATATATATATATATATATATATATATATATATATATATCAAATGAAGGGATATCCTAATCCTACTTCCATTAAGGTTTGGACATAAACTAATCCTCTCACGATGCACAAATCCATCTGCAAATTTATGCATCCAATGCATCCTATCAGTGAGGTACTAAACTAATTTAGCCAAAGGAGAAAAAAAACAAAGAAGAGTATAGCTAACCTGCTTTATTAGTAGGTTAGGTACGGAAAAATCTAGGGTGGAAGCTGTTTTAACAATATGAAGAGGGTAGACCATTATTGAGATGGGTTCCAACTTCTAACAGCAACACGATGAGGCATGAGCCCTTGGCATTGTGATTGCGTAAGATGTTTGATTTGCGTATCCCTTGATATTGCCCCCACAATAACAAAAAATGAAATATTACAAATAGGCTGTGTTAGATTTTGTTCACCCATTAACCAAAAATAAAAAATGTGGCGAAAATGAAGTGGGAGTGAATTAACAAAAAATCCGCAATAAAGTTGTGAGGCCAGATATACATAAAAGAGCACCAAACA
>JAESVK010046868.1:0-15277 GCA_017140935.1 Hamamelis virginiana | reverse complement strand
TCAAAAGATGTCTCTATTTTAGTTTATTTACTTTCATATATATATATATATGTGTGTGTGTGTGTGTGTGTGTGTGTGTGTGTGTGAGAGAGAGAGAGAGAGAGAGAGATTATGACTATCTTCCTGTTAAATTTCTCCATTACAAAAGAAGAATTTGTTTACAAATTTAGTGTTCAATATGTATTTAACATTTCTGGTTTGTGCAGATGAAGCAGGACAGGGAATCTGAACAAATCACAACCTTTGGAATTTTTTTATCACTATTTTTGTAATTTTTTGTTTTTTTTTTTTTAATAGGTTTTTTTTATTTTTTTTTTTTTTTTTAACATTCAGTTAAGAAAAACAACGGATTAATAAAGGAGCTGTTAAAAAAAGGTTAATTGCAAGATTTGGCTAGTTTTCATAAGCTCATCAGGAGGCAATATTGAGATCGTGTTAGACAGAAAATCTGCATGATATATTATTTCAGAATAAGAAAATTTTTGGAGAAATTGGTGAGAGGTCCTACTTAAGAAAAGTTTAATGCAAAAAGTCCTCTTAATATTTCTTTCCTTTGTAAGGTTCTATTTAAAAATTGTTTCATACGAAAAGTCCTAATCTTTTAAAAATATTTTTCAAAATGGCGAAACTACCCTTAGCACAGTGAAACACCCAACACAGTAAAAACGCCTAGCATAGTGACAGTGAAAATGCCCAGCACAATGAAAACACTCATTTTTTGGGTTTTCACTGTGTTATTTTGTATTTTCACTATATATATTTTTTTTTTCATTGTGGTTTTTTTTTCTTTCTTTTTTTTTTTTTTTTTTTTTTTAATATTTCTGCTATGCCTATTTCATTCCAAAAAAATTTTCCAAATTGTTTTCACTATGTCCTTCCTAAGAAAATTTTTCACTTTGATCAATACACAGTGATCAAGAAGAAGTAGAATGAGAGTTTTTACTGTAACCTATTTAAGAAAAGTTTCACAATGATCACCAAAATATTTTTCAAAATTATTTTTACTGTGTTTTAAGTGTGTTTCTGCTATGTCTATATATTTCATGCCAAAATATTTTTCTAAATTGTTTTCATTGTGTCCTATTTAAGAAAAGTTTTTACTGCAAAACATATCAGGGTAGTGAAAACACCTACCACAGTGAAAATACCATAGAGCAATGAAAATACCAAACACAGTAAAAACACTTAGCAATTTTCCTCCCTCTCTAGAAGAAATAAAAAATCCAAACAATTCCTGTGTGAGCATCCAATGTCACATAAGGCACCATATTTTCACTTTCATCCAATGTCAAAGCAAGAAGAGGAGGAGGAGGAAGAAGAAAAAGGAGAAGAGAAGATCTCAGTTCAGAGAAATCACCTTCGAGAAAATTCTGTGAAGCATCGAAGTTCACGAGAGACATCACTAGATGAATCCTCAACCAGCTCCGGCCGATCAACTATTTCGATGAATCCAATGAGTTCATCCGTTCACATGGAAATGTCGCCGGAGAACTGGTCATTGCAAGTGCAAAACCGAGTGGATTGTTGCTGAAGACTAAGAAGCTTCTCTATTGATGAAGAATTGTTGGATCCAAGTGTAGATCCAAGTAGATTGTTGCCGCCGATGGTGCGAACGAAAAAGGAGAGGTAGATCTCAATCTTAACAGATCAACCCTAAACAAGAGCCTACATTACATCTTCTTCCTTACCTCCCTGCAATCTTCGATTGTCGCCGATTGAGGAGCTTCTCGTTTGCAGAGGATCGCAGTTTTGTTCACGAGTTTGGAATTGCGAACATCGAAAAGCAACCTATGGTTTTGTTGCTGCATGTTGGCTATCACATTTAGCACTAGGTTCAACATTATCGGGAGTTGTAGCCATGGCTAAGCACGTGATGCTGCTGGCGATGCTTGGAGCTGCAGCCATGGCTTATCGATCTTTTTGCTTCTCCCTCCTCTTTCTCTCTTCTTCTCTCTCCTCTGATAGTAAACTTGCTGAGAAAGGATAAAAGTGATATCATGGAAGGTAATGGTATTTTTGTCCTAACAATGGCAAAAAGATCGACTTTTCCCAAATAAGAATTTTATGGAGGACTTTTTGCATGAAAGACCTCATATGTAGGACTTCCGGCCAAATTATCCAAAAATTTTAATGAATGTATTTGCAAGTTAATTGTGCATGCAAGTAAACTAATATGGTCCATTTGGGGAAATCATGCACCTTTCTATTTAATTCCTAGCCTATCATGGAGCATTCCGTTTTTTAATGGGTTAAACATTGAGGGTCTGTTTGCATTAGTTTTTCTTAAAGAGATGAAGTGATAGACAACTTGAGGAGGAGATAGTAGGTTGGCAAAATTTTTATACTAAAAGTGATTGTGGCCAAAGTTAGGGAGGTTCAACTTTTGTCACAATCACTTTTAGTATGGAAATTTTGATATGTGAAGACATGGTTTGAATACAACTCTAAAGAAATTTATGAAGTAATTAATAGTTCTCTAAAAGTAAATCTAGATAAAGCTAACCCAATCGGCCTAAATCAGTATAGAAAGAGAACTTCTAATAGCCATATTGGTCCAACAATGATTGACCAAAAAATAAAATAAAAGCAGCAAATTCTTTCAATCGACCCCGGTTTTGTAAAAAATTCCACCAACGCACCTAGTTATCAACTATTTGCTGCAATGGACTTATGGGTATTTTGGACAAAAATGCCCTTTTGACGGTGTGTTTTTTTTTTTTTTTCAATTTTTGTACATAATCCACACCGAAATATGTAATCTCCAATAATGCATATAATCCCCAATCACAACTTAACAAATAATCCCCATATAAATAAGCAATCCCCGATGCTCATTTTGTCACATCATTGCTTTTTATAAGTCAAATTGTTGACTACAATGTCCCATAAATAATATTTCATTAAGAATAATAAATATTATATAATCCTCATAATAACACCCAATTCCCCTTTCTCATATGGTCACATAATCCCTAATATTTCAAAGGAGGGCAATGTCCTGTCACATCAAGGGTACATTGCTTCAATCGATACCAAATGGAGCAATTTAAAAATGGCCTATAGTTTAGAGGGGCAGACTGTAATTTTATTTATATTTATTTATACGTCTAAAATTTTATCATTAAAATAATTTGGACAAATTGGTAATTTAATTTTATTTCCTTATTTGGGGTATTGTGTTTGTATTTCGTTCTAGAATAGATGGGAAGTTTTGTGAAACTCACTCTATACTTCATAGTGGTTTTTTTTTTTTTTTTGTAGTTTGGCCAAAAAAGAAAGAATAGTACGTCAAATCATTCTGGTCTCTTACAAGAAATTAATTTGTAATTTGGTCTATTCTAGAAATTAAGCCCTTTTGCAATTATCATCTCTGTTTTGCTGTCAACCAAAAGTCAATCCGTTCCCATTTTGATTCGTTGAACAAGCTTAAGTTTTCCAAGACTACTCCCATTACAATCAATTTATCGTTTGGTTCAAAGACTTTTCCAAGACTTGAATATAGCCCAAATTAAATAAATAAATAAATAATCTGAAAGTTTTGTCTAATATATATATATATATGGAAACAATTCTTCGTTCTTATTTAATAGTTAAGACTTAAGAATGTATGCATGTGAGTCTAAATTTATATCAATAAAACAAACTAAATGCAATAAATAGATAAAAAAATTTAAAAATGACAAGAACCTCACGATTATCCAACAGTATTTTGGATAATTTTTTTCAAAATTTAATGATATAACTTTTTTTTTTTTTAGACTTTTTGTGGGATCTTAGGTTACAATAGTAATAACTTTTAAGAGATTACCGGCCAGTGTACATATCTAATCTTAGGTTGCACGTGGAAATATTTTGATATTGTAAATAACATTTGATATAAATTAAAATTAAAATTAAAATATAATCTTTCAAAATGAAACAACACCATCAATATTCAATTATTCATAAACAACCAAAACCTAATTTCTAAGAACATATATTATTTCTAAAAGCAGGCCCATGTATATGGATTATGCTAAATTGCTAATCCATGAATCGTATTCCATTCCAATTCCTTCTTTTTTAAAATCTTATATATTTTTAAATATAAAAATGAAATAAGTTGTACTATATTGTATATTTTTTACTTTTTTATATATTTTTAAATATAAAATTTAAAAACTCGAAAGGCTTACACTCCATGCCTCAGGGAAAATTCAATCCGTTCTCAGCTTTGATACGTTGACCAACTTTTTGTTTGGTTCGAAGACATTTCCAACACTTAATTAAAAGAAAAACTTAATATAATCCAAATTTTAAAAAAAAAAATTCAGAAATTTTTTGTGTTGTTACGTATCTTCAATGAATTCCATTTGATAGGTAGAAACTGTTGGTAAAATAAATACCTAGTGTAGTCTGACGAATCTCCAAAGTAGAATAAAACGCCTCAAGTCACGTTACTGTGTCGCTTTTCTAAAGACAATATTTGCCCCTACCAAATGCGTGCACCGGGTTGACAGCAAATTCGCCTTAGGATAAAATGAGGCTGATCTGTTGATCCTCTATCTGCGTATGCACAACGAAAATAGAGCAGAATACTGTTATGATGTAATCCGTATGAACCGAGACAGTGCGCTTCAATTTCTGCAGCAATCAGAACGCAGCAAAATATAAAGCCCGAATCCACACGAGAGAAGAAGGAGAAGAAGAATTGTATTCTGTAATTGGAATTTCTGAATGTGATCACTGGTCTGGACGGACACCTATTTATAGAGGGGTTCGCACCCTTTGGTTGCACCAATTCGGGCCAAAATGTACCTATTGGTTGCACCAGTTCACCCAAAAGCCACCATCCAACGGTTGTGACCGTTTTGATCCGCGCGGGTGGGTTAGTGGGTCAGCAGATCCGCTCCGCTCCAGACCCAAGTTTGCGCACCCGCTCCAGATCCAACACCCAGGCCCAATATGATTTTGTCTAAAAAGAATAGGGCCCATTGGATCTAATGACCCAACCCAACCCAACCCAGCCCGGTCCGGGGCGGGCACGCGCGTGTGGTTTTGGGTCCAAGCCTAATTTTGCTTAGGTCCTCCCTCCTCACAAAACATGGGTACCCCTTGGGGCCCAACCCATAAGTCCAAACTAATGACTTATAAAGCCTTTTACTTTCTTCTGTTTTTCCAATGTGGGACAAGTGCAAAAATACACTTTCAAGCTTTCTAAAGAACATAGGAAATTTTCAAAAAACCCCAATATATAACCCATTATAAAAATACTTTATTTTGAAAATATTCAACAATCCCCCACCATTTTCAAAATACAAGATGATGATTCTTGGTTCATATGGCAGCCTTATGCATAGGTGAAGGTATCTTATTGATTTGAACCTTTCACTTTAGTGAAACTCATCAGAGTTAATCAAGATGACATAGTAGACGTATCTTTGAACTAGTGATCTTATATGATTAACCGGACATGTCTCACACACAAGACAAAATACCTATAGTATTCAAAAACCCGACCCGTGGATTGGCCTTGGGTCTTTATCCTATTTCATGAGTGCTCTAGAGTCAAAGCCCTTGGACATCATAGGAAGCGGCACCACCTCCACACTCATATAGGTAGACTTATAAAGTACTCCTGTAATTACAGTACTCCAACTGCACCGTTGTAAGTCTATTAAGAGTTAAATAACTCATCATTCTTCTTTTCACATTACAAGTACCAAGCACTTCAACCTTGGGATGAATATAATTTAAGATTCTCAATGCATGTTAAGAATCTTGAGTGCTTGCTATCACGACATATGGTGTACTTTGCTCATTGAACTCAAGGACTTGATGTTTCAAGTGTTGAGTCGAGTTTCCACCAGGAGTGATAAATTATGTGGGCTTTAGTCCCATCCCTTTTGATGTTTTCCACACCAAATCCCTTGCAAGTCCTTTTGTTAAAGGATCAGCCAAATTTTCACTTGACTTTACATAATTTATGGTTATTACACCATCTGTTATCAATTGTCTCACATAGCTATGTCTAAGTCCTATATGCCTGGACTTACCATTATAAATTTGGCTATAAGCTCGTGAAAGAGTTGCCTCACTATCACACCGCAAAGATACTGGTGCCATTGGTTTTGGCCACACAGGTATTTCCAGTAGCAAATTTCTCAGCCACTCCGCCTCTTTGCTGCTTGAAGCCAATGCCACAAATTCAGCAGCCATGGTTGAATCTGAGATGCAGGTCTGCTTCTTTGATCCCCAGGAGATTGTACCACCTCCAAGTGTAAAGATCCAACCACTTGTAGAAGAATGATCCTCACTGTCAGTTATCCAACTGGCATCTGTGTATCCTTCTAGAACCGAAGGATATCCAGTATAGACTATTCCATAATCTATAGTTTTCCTCAAGTATTTCAATACTCGATAAATTGCATGCCAATGCACAGAGCTAGGGTTACTAGTGTATCGACTAAGTTTCCCTACTGCAAAAGCAATATCAGGTCTAGTGCAAGTCATTGCATACATTAAGCTACCAATCACCCTTGAATATAATAATTGATCAACAGCCCTACCAGTATTAAGATATAATTTTAAATGTGGATCATAAGGTGTAGACATGGTTGTATTATCATATTGATTAAATTTATTAAGAATTTTCTCAATGTAATGTGACTGAGTAAGAATTAATTTATCTTTTTCCCTCTTAATTCTTATTCCCAGAATAACATCTGCAATGCCCATATCTTTCATCTGGAAGTTAGATGATAAAAATTGTTTTGTACTTTCTATAACTTCAAGATCAGTACCAAAAATTAACATGTCATCTACATATAAACATATAACTACACCTCGTTTATCAGAAAACTTACTATAAACACATTTATCCGATTCATGTATCCTATAACCATTTGATATTACAATCTTATCAAATTTTTCATGCCACTGTTTAGGTGCTTGTTTAAGTCCATAGAGTGATTTAATAAGCTTACAAACTTTCTGCTCTTGACCTTGTACTACAAAACCTCCTGGTTGCTCCATATATATTTCTTCTTCTAACTCTCCATTTAGAAAAGCCGTTTTGACATCCATTTGATGGATTTGAAGTTTATATATTGAAGCTAGGGCAATCAATACTCTAATGGTAGAGATTCTTGCTACATGAGCATATGTATCAAAATAATCAATCCCTTCCTTTTGAGTAAAACCCTTAGCAACCAGTCTTGCTTTGAACTTTTCAATAGTTCCATCAACCTTCATTTTCTTTTTGAAAATCCATTTACAACCAATTGGTTTAGATCCAGGAGGCAGGTCAACAAGCTTCCATGTTTTGTTGCCCATAATAGAATCTATCTCATCACTGACAGCTTCTTTCCTGAAAGCAGAATCTTTAGATTTCATAGCCTCTTCAAAGGTTAATGGATCTGGTTCCATAACAGGTGAAACCATTGTCTGCCTATTATAAGAATTCCTAGTTCCTTCTACAAGATAAACAACAAAATCAGGACCAAAAGATTTTGCAATCCTTGCCCTTTTACTTCTTCTAGGTTCAATAGATTCAATAGGTTCAATACTTTCCTCAGAAGGTAAAGGAATTAATTCCTTTTCTTGATTAGATTCTAATTTTGGAATAGTAGTAAATCTATTTTCATAAAATACTGCATCACGTGATTCTATGATTGTATTTATTTCTATTGAATTATTGGGCTCAATTACTAAAAACCAATATGCTTTACTGTGTAGAGCATAACCAAGAAATATGCATTTAATCCCTTTTTCTCCTAACTTTTTCCTTTTAGGATCAGGCAATCTTACAATTGCGCTACAACCCCAAGTTCTAAAATAATTTAAGTTAGGTTTCTTGTTTTTCCAAAGCTCATAAGGAGTCATGTTTTTCTTTTTGAAAGGAATTCTATTAAGTATATAACATGCAGTTAGCAATGCTTCACCCCAAAAACCAGTGGTTAAGCTTGAATTAGAGAGCATAGCATTTACCATTTCAGTTAAGGTCCTATTCTTTCTTTCAGCAACACCATTTTGTTGAGGTGTATAAGGTGCAGAAGTTTCATGTATTATACCCACATTTTCACAATATTCAGGAAAATGATATTCTCCACCTCTATCAGACCTTAGTCGTTTTATTTTGACATTACATTGATTTTCAACTTCTATTTTATTAGCTACAAATTTACTAAGTACCTCATCTTTTGAATGCAAAAGATAAATATAACAGAATTTAGAAAAATCATCTCTAAATGTCACAAAATACTTTTTGCCTCCTCTTGTGGGGGTGCTATGCATGTCACATGCATCACTGTGAACAAGTTCTAGCAAAGACGTGGTTCTTTCCACTTTAGGAAATGTCATTCTAGTTATTTTAGTTTGCATGCATACTTTACATTTATCTCCTATGTTATTATCATACTTAGGAATTAAATCTAATTTAACCATATCATCCATTTTCTTAGTATTAACATGTCCTAATCTAGCATGCCATAAATAAAAAGAATCAAGCATATAAATAGAATTATTTATTTTATTAATATTAAGCTTAAACATTCCTTGATACAAATATCCTTTTCCAACAAAAACTCCAACCTTAGACAGTATAAACTTATCTGACTCAAAAACTAACTTGAAGCCATGCTTATTAAGCATGCTTCCAGATACAAGATTTTTTCTAACTTCAGGTACATGATATACATTAGTTAAAGACAAAATTTTCCCAGAAGTAAATTTTATATCCACTGTTCCTTTGCCTTTAATAGTTGCTGTTGAAGAGTTGCCCATGTAGAGAGCTGTTCCATCATCCACCGGTTCATAGGTGTTGAAAAAGCTCTTATCATTACACACGTGTCTTGTAGCTCCAGAATCGATCCACCAATCACCAGCATCCTCGAGTACATTAATCTCGAAGATAACAGCCAGCATTTTATTCTTGGACTCTGATTCTCCCGTTTTCTTTTTGAATGATCGACACTCACTTTTAAAATGTCATTGCTTGCCACAGAACCAACATGTACCTTTCTTTTTCTTTGAGTCTGAGTTGGGTTGACTTTTATTCTTGCGCTTCCTATTATTAGAATTCTTTCCTTTGACATCTCCTTTGTCCTCCATCACATGGACTTTGGACACATGATCTCCAATCTCATCCTTACTTTCTTGGCGCCTAGTTTCTTCCTCCAAACGAAGGTGTTTTGCTAGTTCCTAGAGAGTAAGATCTTCATTTTTGTGTTTAAGACTTTTCTTAAACTCTTTCCAGGAAGGTGGCAATTTTTCAATAATAGAAGACACAACTATGGAATCATCCATATTCATTTTTTGTTGCTTAAATTGGCTAAGAATATGTTGTATCTCATGAAATTGATCCATAACAGGTTTATTATCTACCATACTAAATTTCATAAAATGACTAACTAGAAATTTCTTGCTTGTTGCATCCTCTGCTAAGTACTTAGCTTCCAAAGTGTTCCACAGTTCCTTTGCATTCTCCACGTGCTGGTAGATATCAAACAGAGAGTCTACTAAAGCATTCAGAATGTGTCCCCTGCATATGTAGTCATCATTCTCCCACTTGGTTCTTTCCCGAGTCTGTGCTAATGTCTCATTTTCTTGCTCCTCTGGATATGGCGTGTTTAACACATAGACCACATTCAGTGTGGTGAGTAGAAAATGCATCTTCTTCTGCCAACGTCTGAAATTTCCCCCATCAAACCGTTCTAACTTCATAAAATTCTGAGTCATTTGTTGAAGTGACTGAGCCATTATATTTTCAATAATAAACTTTATTATTATTATTAAATATTATTGAAAATACAATAATTGAATCAGTACACTAAAATTCAATTCTCGAATCTGGAAACTCAATTAACAACTTGGGAAATAAATGCTCTACTGCCCGATTATAAGTTTCCACAATCTGAAAAATAGTATGAAGACTCTGATATATTCTTCTACGTCCGTCTCGAAAAAATCTCCTCTGACGAGCCAAACGACGCCTTGCAAAAACCTGCCTAATTTCCCGCCTATTTCTTGCGGTGTGTCTTCTTGCCCGATGTAAAATTCTAACAATTGGAGGTTGAATTCGTCTGACTGGTCGCGGCATAACGAATATTGTCTTTAGATTGTTGGTAAAATAAATACCTGGTGTAGTCTGACGAATCTCCAAAGTAGAATAAAACGCCTCAAGTCACGTTACTGTGTCGCTTTCCTAAAGACAATATTTGCCCCCACCAAATGTGTGCACCGGGTTGACAGCAAATTCGCCTTAGGATAAAATGAGGCTGATCTGTTGATCCTCTATCTGCGTATGCACAACGAAAATAGAGCAGAATACAGTTATGATGTAATCCGTATGAACCGAGACAGTGCACTTCAATTTCTGCAGCAATCAGAACGCAGCAAAATATAAAGATATAAAGCCCGAATCCACACGAGAGAAGAAGGAGAAGAAGAATTGTATTCTGTAATTGGAATTTCTGAATGTCACTGGTCTGGACGGACCCCTATTTATAGAGGGGTTCGCACCCTTTGGTTGCACCAATTCGGGCCAAAAGGTACCTATTGGTTGCACCAGTTCACCCAAAAGCCACCATCCAACGGTTGTGACCGTTTTGATCCGCGCGGGTGGGTCAGTGGGTCAGCAGATCCTCTCCGCTCCAGACCCAAGTCTGCGCACCCGCTCCAGATCCAGATCCAACACCCAGGCCCAATATGATTTTGTCTAAAAAGAATATGGCCCATTGGATCTAATGACCCAGCCCTGCCCTGTCCGGGGCGGGCGGGCGCGCGCGTGTGGTTTTGGGTCCAAGCCCAATTTTGCTTAGGTCCTCCCTCCTCACAAAACATGGGTACCCCTTGGGGCCCAACCCATAAGTCCAAACTAATGACTTATAAAGCCTTTTACCTTCTTCTGTTTTTCCAATGTGGGACAAGTGCAAAAATACACTTTCAAGCTTTCTAAAGAACATAGGAAATTTTCAAAAAACCCCAATATATAACCCATTATAGAAATACTTTATTTTGAAAATATTCAACAGAAACATGATTGTTCGTTCTTATTTAATAGTCAGGACTTAAGAGCTAGTATATGTGAGTCTAAATGTATATCAATACAACGTACCCAATGTAATAAATTTAAGTGTTATGTGGGAGCCCAGATTCGCATGCACATCTGGTTACCCGGAGGAGTCCCATGAAGACCGCCACGTGGCCTTTCCCCGTTCGGTTCTAACCAACTCTGGGCGTCTCCCCTTTCTCAAAGGAAATAAATGGGCCCCACTACCACGCGTCAGTTATCTGAAGGCTAGCTCCAAGGGCGGCTAGCCCACGTCTTGTCCAGGAGAGAGACAAGAGGTCTCTTCACCCACGTTCTATGCCGCCTGTGGAAATGGTCATTAATAACATTAATGACCATTAATAAGCGAGGATAACAGGTGGAGCTGCGCAGGTCCTCAGAGGACCAATTTAACAACTGGAAGCTGTATCTGAAGACCGCCAGGAGCAAAGATGCTCCCATGAGCGCTAGGAAAGCAGCAGAACTTTTTACCCTCCACTGTCTTTAGCCCGAATCTTCACTAACCGACCTGAAGAGCATTTAATATAAAGGGAATTGCCTCCATCAATAAAAGATGCTCCCATGGGACCTTCTTCATATCAGGAGGGCTTCTATCCACCAGGGCGGCGGACCTAATCCCGAGGTAAGGAACCTCCTCTTCTTTGTATATATATACGAAGAAGAGGGCAAGAGGAGGAGGGGTATTCACCCCGATAATTAGAGAATAGCTCCAACCCACCTGATCTTTATTAATTCAGTTCCAATTTTGATATCTTACTAACTAGACCGTCGGAGGGTTTTTGGCAGCCCCCATACCGGGGTATCCTTAGCTCCCCAATGCGCAAACCAGCTCCACCAAAGGAAAGCAGCTCCTCGAGGCCCCTACCATACCTCACAAGCTAGATACAGCTCAACATGTTATATACCCATATGCCTGGGCTTAAGCATTTATTCTATATTACTATTAGGTCTAAAAGTTTTTTAAAATAATAAATAGATAAATGAATTCAAAATTCTTAGCGACTCTAGTATAAAATTAGATCAACCTCATAAAATAAAGCAATAAAATTATAGTTTTTGATATTTTTCTTAAATTTAATCAATTGGGTGTTGGCCCAGTTGGCCCATGACTCTCATCTAAGAAGTCATGGGTTCAATTCTCATCTTTGGCGAGTTTGTGATGGTTTGCTTTAAGTGGTGGATTTGTTGTATCCACACACAACTCACAAATCCCACGTTATGGTGTCCTCTCCCTTTTAATTGACTAATAACTAACCCTACTAATGCATACCTTTGGGAAGAGGGAAAAAAAAAAAGAATTACTAATGATATTGCCCAAACTTTGGGCAGAGACCCCTCATCTTGTCTTCCTTAAAATAAAATGATACATTCGTCGAAGTTGCAGCAAAAGGTACGGTTAAAACTTAAAACTTAAAACTAGGATATTAATTTATTTGCAATTTTATTTTGTGAAAAATCATCCAATTAACATATACTTTATTTAGCTAAACCAAGCATGAAATCTATTGGTAATTCCGTAATTATGGAATGCATATTTTGAAAAACCGACATGTATACAAAAATCACATTTATCCATGGGTTAGTTTTAAAGAAATGACACTTGGAGTACCGATGGGGCTAGTTTAATTTTCTCTTACATTTTTTGACCAAACTTTCTTGACGTTCAGCATTTCTGCCGTGGTGATTACTTTATTGATTTTTCAACATTATCTCTGGGAGGACTGACTATTCATTTCCCCATTTAATTTTCTTGACATTCAGCATTTCTGCCGTGGTGATTACTTCGTTGATTTTTCAACATTTTCTCTGGGAGGACTATTCATTTCCCCATTTTGCTACACAAAATATATGCTTAAAATCTTGTCTCTCTATTGTGAAAATCACAGGCTCAGATGAAACAATGGCAACAAGGGGTTCTTCAAGACTCTTCATTTCTTTCATTCTCGTACAGCTTCTTGTTAGGACTACCATTGCCCAGACAGAATTCCTATACAGTGTCTGTTCAAGCAGCGGCAATTACAGCAGTAACAGTACCTACAAGGCAAATCTCAACACCCTCCTTTCCTCCATCAACAACAACACTGAAATCGACTACGGCTTTTACAACTTTTCCAGGGGTGAAAACAGTGACAAAGTTAATGCAATTGCACGTTGTAGAGGAGATGTCACCAAGGTTTTTTGAAAGTGTCTGGACTTTTGAGTAATAATAAAACTTAAATTTGAAATATATTTTTGATAAAGTGAAACAAGGACTTTTGAATAAAAAAGAACTTATAATGGAACTTTTGGATAATTTTTCCATTAAAAAATTAATTGGGCGGAAAGTTCTGTTAATTTGTTAGTAATGGAAAAATGCGGACTGTTGACTTGTTAGTAATGGAAAAAAACACGGACTGTTGACGTCAAAATAAATAATAATAAAACAAAATATTAAATTATTTAAATTATAATGTTAATTAATTAGGAATTAGGCAGGTAAGCAAATTGACGGGTCCACGCTGGGAAATCTCCCATCTCTTTCACGTAAAATGCCCATAAGTTAAATAATAAAGAGTATTTTGGATTGAATATGCAAAGCTCACAGGCTCCAGTTTACGTTTGGTTATTTTTAATATATGTGAAGTGCTTGACCAAATCTTGAGCAAAAGCTTGTATTAATAATTTGTTGAAATTTTCAACACTTCCTTTTCCGAGAAAATGAATTAATTAACATCCTATACTTGGAAATATATACCAAATACAACCTTGCAGTTTCTTCATTATTATGCTACGGAATCCTTCATCTTGTATCACCGATCGAGTATATAGACAGAGGCCGGCCAGGTGACACTAATGGCAAGACTGTTTTTCTTCATTTCTTTAATTCTCGTACAGCTTCTTGTTAGGACTACCATTGCCCAGCCAGAATTCCTATACAGTGTCTGTTCAAGCAGTGGTAATTACAGCAGTAACAGTACCTACAAGGCAAATCTCAACACCCTCCTTTCCTCCATCAACAGCAACACTGAAATCGACTACGGCTTTTACAACTTTTCCAGGGGCGAAAACAGCGACAAAGTTAATGCAATTGCACTTTGTAGAGGAGATGTTACACTGAATGAGTGCCATAGTTGCCTCAATGACTCCAGTATAAAACTCACCCAGCTTTGTCCCAACCAGAAGGAGGCTATTGGGTGGTATGACAATTGTATGTTAAGGTACTCGAATCGGTCCATATTTGGTACTGCAGAAGCTGGCATTAGTTTCTACCTGTGGAAAGATAATAACTCCTTGATTTCAAGCCTGGATAAATTCAATACTGAGTTGGCAAACTTGTTGGCTGGCCTACAGAGCAGAGCTGCATCGGGCGGTTCTCTTCGAAAGTTTGCAACTGGAGTTAATAATTTCACAAGCTTTCAAACAATATATGCACTTGTGCAGTGTACTCCTGATTTATCCAAGGATGATTGCAGCAATTGTCTAAGTAAAGCTATTGCTTACATTCAGACATGTTGCAATGGGGTGGCAGGAAACAGAGTTGTTGGCCCCAGCTGCAATCTTAGGTACGACACATACAAGTTTTACGAGTCCACAGCTGATGCAACAGGTACCCAAATTAACCTCCATCCTTGAATTGTTAAATATGAGTTAAAATAGGTATTTTTGTATTCATATTTAATATGCAAAGCTCACGGGCGATTCTCGGATGTGGGTAACCCAAAATCATTCCATTCACGTGCGCATTAGGCTGTTTTTTGTCATTATACTTAGGCCTGGTTTGCATAATTAGCTTTTCTTAAAATTATTTTTGAAGTTTAAAATCCCACTTGATATAAGAAATGGAGTGGTAATAATTAATAATTTCTAGATGATTTGAGGGTAGATAGGATGGTTAGCAAAATTTTCATACTAATGATGATTATGACAGAAGTTAGCAAAACTCTTGCCAACTTTTACTACAATCACTTCTGGTATGAAAATTTTAATATGTGAAGATATGATAGTTCCTCAAAATTGATTTAGCAAAAGCTATCGCAAATGGGACCTTAGCCTGAGTTTGGACATACGGGTCCAACAACTTCGGCAGGAAAGATTTGTGCAAACTATTTACTACTTCTTTTTTTTTTTTTAATGAAGAACAATTTACTACTGCTATTGTTGGCATATATTGATCCTCTGCTTGTTACCTCTCACACCCGGTGCAGAGTCAAGAATTGATTTTAGTAGAGGTAATCCTTGGTTGGTTGT
>JAESVK010046857.1:0-16560 GCA_017140935.1 Hamamelis virginiana | reverse complement strand
TCTCATTGAATTTGACTAAAGTGATGATTATCTATTGTCATAAAAGTTGATATTATAAGATATAGTTTATGTATTATAGAATGAATCTGGTTACTTCTTTGAGTTATACTGTTTAACATATTTTTGTTAAAGTTAACTGTTAGATGATTAATGTGCAAAGAGAAAAATATACTCTAAGAAAGTGTTAATATCATATAGAAAAAGTGATTGATAATTTTATATAAGTTTATTATGTTGTATTAGGCGTTCAATGCTCACAATTTTCTATAGATATGATTTTGATAATAGATATGAGAAAGTCAGTAGTAAGTTTCTGAAAACTTGTTCAAATAATATTTTAGAAAGTTATTATCTAATGGATTTAAATTAAGCATACTATACATTAGTAAATTATTATTAAAATTTTTTTTATCAGTAAATGGGGTTAAAAAACAAGTAATTTTTTTTCATTTTAATTGTTCATATTGTTTATAAATTGTGATTTAGTATTTAAGTCTAATGTAGTAGCAGATTTTCTATTTGAATTGAAAATTTTGAATTCTAGTTTGATTATTGTTTATTGATTTTGATTTTTAGATGTCTATATGAAAGTGACAAAGTTCACTGACTATAGTTGTTTCTTCTGAGAGTTAAAATATTGAATTTGAGAATTAGTTATTAAGATAGAGATTATGAAAGAAGAAAAATGTATGGTTAGGGAAATTTAATACGATTTAGGAAAATTTGTTTTATCTGCAGATTATATCTGTGTTAATTTTATTCATATAATTTATTTGACTTTTATATAGATAATCTCTTTTATTTTTAAAATATTAGGAATGTTATTATTTACATTATTAGTTGGTTAAAAATTGAGCATGAAAATGAACTTTTTAATTGAAGCGTTTTTTTTTTTTATTTTTTGTTGATGCATATTAATTCTTGTTTTTTAGATTTTTATTTATATTTATTTATATGAAATGTTGATTTAAAGTGTGTGGTTATATTTAGATTATAGACATTTATTTTGAGTATATCATGTAGAAATAAAATTATTATTATCTAACAATTTGTTTTTTTTACTATGTTACTTTAAAGAAATATGATGTTTAAAAAAATGATAGTTTATTCCAGTTGGATTTTAAAAATGATAAGCATAAAAAATAATATGAATCTGAATATATATATATTTTGCAAGAGAAAAAAATTAGTCTGATAATAAATTTTTGAGAATAATTAAATCAAACTATTTATCTAAAAATGGACAATAAAAGTATAAATAAAAAAATGAGAAACATAAATTTTGTGTGATATAATAACTAAGTAGTCTGTAAATTTGAAGGGGCTAGCTTTTTCTATAAAAAGATTTAATATTTTAAATTTAGATTTATATTAATAAATTAATAATGTTGGTAAAATAAAGAAAGAAAATAACGGTAGATTAAGATAGGAAAGAATGTATATTATATATATATATATATATATATATAAGTGTTAATATATATAAGTGTTAATATAAAAGAAATTTGATGTTTTTCTTGTTAGGTACTCTCTTATAAAGTCAGTTATGGTGTAGGTTTTAGAAAACTAATGCCTGAATTAGATATTTCAAGTGTATATGTTATAGTTTTTAAAAATTATTGCGATTCAGTAGTTAATTTTTGAATTATTTAAGTTTGAAAAAATGTTTTTTTTTTGCTATTTAAAATATTATAATGTTTTAATAGTCAGTTTTATCATAATTTGATAAAAATTAATATGTTTTTGTTGGGTTGTTATTGTGGTAACTAACAGTTATCCGAATGAAAGGATGCAAGTGTCGCTCTCAGAGAACCTGTGAAAGACAATTTATATTACAGTCAGGATTTTTTTTGTAAAAATTAGAATTATGAAAGAGATGGAAGGAAAGATGTATCGAATGCAAGAAGTTTTCCGGTTGAATTGGTAGGTTACAAACCAAATCATAAAGAAGGCAGAATGAGCGAACAACAGTGGGATAGAGAAATGACAGAGTAAAATGGTATGGATTTTGATATGGAGTGAGGAAGAAGAAAGTTGTTAGGGAAACAAAGTTAAATTTAAACAATTATCAGATAAGATAGGAGCTTGTCAAGATGATAGGAGTCTTGCACAAGCAATTTATTGGTTTAAATGTTGCATCTTACCTTATGAATTGTAAATATTGGGGAAGTTTATTTCGTTTGAATTGGAGCCGTTTTATATGCAATAAAAAATTAATGAGTGTGTTTTGGCTTATGGACAGTAATATCATAAACGGAACTTTTTGTATGTTTTATAGGAACAAGCAAAGTTATGAAATTATAATTTTTTTTTTTAATTTGTTGTTTTCTCTGTATTAAAAAAAAATTGAATTGTTTTGTTTTGGCTTATAAACAATCAAATTTAAAATTTTTTTTTGGGAATAATATATATAATTAGGGTATCTTATCGAGAAGTTTTTTTTTTTAAATTTGCACCACGATTGATTTTATAGGAGAAGATTCAATCGAAGAAACATTATATTTATTTGATATATATATATATATATATATATATAAGATAAAGCTAATCTTATGTAAAGTTGTATTAGATCGTTTTTATATGGTTAATATTATATAATAACTTGTAAAATTAACCGTTGGATTAAATATTCTTTCTTTGTATATGATGCTTGAAAAAAATATAGCAATCTGATGTTAATTTTTGAATATGTTATTGTGAAAATAAGTAACTTATTTCTTATTGAAAATATCATTATTTTTTTAATAATAGTTATTTTAAAAACTAACTATCAGATTATTGTGATTTTTTATAATCAGAACATATTGAGGAAAGATATTTAATCCAATGGTTAGTTTTATGAGTTATGATATAAAATTGACTATATGGAGCTAACTTTAGATGGGTTTTTTTTTTTATTTTTTTGAATGAGGTTAATTTTCTGTTTATATATATATATATCAGATAGGTATTCGAAATATTTTTTCATACTATTATTTTAACAATTTGTTTCTAGAATACTATTTAAGTAAAATATTTTGAGAAATTGGTAATTGGATTATAAATGGTCTAAATGTTAGTTAAGATGAATATATTTAGCGATTGGTTGTTAGGTTATATATTTTGCTTATATACATTATAACATAGATATAAGTGAAAAATGATATTAATTCATTGGTTATATTTAAAAAATTTTATATTAAAGTCTACGTTTTTTGTTATTATTAAAATCTGTTTTAGTGGAATTTTTTTGAATCTGACTGGTCGATAACTGTGTTTTAATACACGCGCTGTGTACGCGGTTAGCGCGCGTGGTGGATTGCTTTTTAAGTATAATATTCTGCCAGTTGGTCCATGAGGGTTCTGTGTTTTGTCTGCTTTTAGTCGCAGTGGAATATTTTTAAGGGTCTCGTTTTGGTTTCTTCATTCGGTTTTTCGATATCCTGGGATCGATAACCTTGGTAATAGAGAGAGCATCCAGATTCGTTTTGGTTCACGCTTAAATTCGACGATGGAAGTTTGTGTAGTTATGGCCTCAACGGTATGTTTGATTTTTATATTCTGAAATCAAACCTAGCGGAGTGTACTCTTGTTTTTATTTCGAATCTTGTTTGATCTATGGGGAACCGTCTTTCTTTCGCGAGGATTTGATCGAGTCGAGGGTTAAGTTTGGGAATTTAGTAGTGATGATGTTTCCGTTGAGGTGTTAGTTTTTCTCATTATCGATTGAAGTTTGTATAAGCAGTTTTGGTTTAAGGTAAATATTGTCGGTGTTCATTTCTTTACTTGAATACTGATGAAATGATCGATGACATAGATTAGGGTTTTCAATATCGGGTATCTGTTTTGACTCTAGGCGTTTATTTCTTTGTGTGATTGTTGACGTTCAATTTCTCATTGTTTAGTGTTCTGTTTTTTTTATCGTTTTTTGGTTTATCTAATTCATTTAGGAAATTATTAAAAATTGTGATTATAGTCTGTTGTTGTTTAGATGGGGTATATTTTCTGGGATTTTGGCAGGCTATGGATAGGTATTATAATTTTGTGTGATTCTTGGTATTGTATTTCTTATTGTTATTCATTTGTTTTGTTTTTTCCCTTTTTTCGTTTGTCCGATCAATTTGGGAAGTTATAAGAGTTGTAATTTTCGCTGGCTGTATGCACGAGGTAAAACTTCTTTTTTTTGGAGTCTAATTTTTGAGTTAATTGTTAATGGCTTATAATGGTAACATGTTTAGTATGATAGGTTAATTTCTGTTATAGTTAAAATAAGATGGTAACATTTAAGTATGTGTTGGAATGGTCATAGAAAGAGTTTATAAGATAATTCTCTGTAGAAAATATAGAAAGAACCTATAAAATGGTGATAGTGCTTGGGTAAATTATAATGTTGATTCGCGAAAATATGGTATAATTTTGTTTGTTTTTGTTTTTAGGCACTTTGAGATGGTTTTGATTTTGGAGATTCCTGAGGAGTTACTTGTTTCAGAAATTATCAGGCGTTTATTATTGGAAGAACACGGTTATATCGATTATATGAATCTTGCTTTTACGTAAGTTTTATGTGTTTATTTAGTGATGACAGTGAAATTTTATGTTTTTCATATGCAGTCAGTGGACTAATAAGTTTGATATGAAATGTAGCTGCAAAAAGTTACGTGAGAGCAAATTATCTCGAGAATGTCTAGTTCTTACAAACTTTGAAAACGGAAGATGTTTTAGTGATCATGATATGGATAGGTATCGAGGCTTCGTTGAAGAATGTGCGAATGCTGGAAATGGAAATGCAAAATATTTTATGGGAATTGTAATAGTAATTCATGGTTTTTCCTAATTAGCTTTTTTTGTTTATAAAGATAGATAAAGATTTGTTTTTTATCAAATAAATAAATGTATTTAATTTTAATAAATGTCTTTATTAATGTAATTTTCTTTGTTGCAGAGCTATATTTTTTGCATGGGGAAAATTGGAGAAGGGATGAATATTCTACGCGAGGCTTATACATGTTCAGTGTTGTCTGGATCTTCGTATTTTTTTGACATTAAATATGCTCTTGGATTAGCTGAATTAATGGAAGGATCTCAACGATTAGCTGGAGAGATGTCTTTTAAAGTGGTCCTTGATCAAATGGGTCCTAATCTAGCAAGTTTGAGCAGGAATTTGTTTGTACTGTTGATGAAAGTAAGAGTTAAAGTGCATGATTTTCCCTTGATCAATTGGCATTGTTCGTCTGTCAAAGATGAATGTATTCCAAACATGTTGTACCATCGATGTTGTTATAGTTGCTATGCTGTTAGAGAGTATTTTTATTTTAGATCTTTGTTGTTTGAATATGCCAACGAAAGAGTTTGATAAAAGTTTGTAGTTTTTAAGTAAAGTTTACTGTTATATATAGATGTGTTTTTTTAATATTTAATTGTTTATGTTTAAGTTCTGAAACATATGATATATTTTTAATACTTAACTTTGAGTTTGATAAAACGATTAAAGTAGTTTTAATTTAGAAATAGTGTTGAAAGTAGTGGCTCAAAGCAGGTATTGTTATTTTGATTTCAGATGTGGTTTTTAGATCAATGGTTTGGTTATATTCATGCCTTTTTTTATATGAAATAAAGTACTCGTAATATTTGTTGAGTTATGCCTTAAATATTACTTGATATAGTCTTGTTGAGGGTATTAAAGTGAAGTGAAATTTAAAATTAATTCTAAAAGGTTTAATAAAGAATTAACTGAAGGTCTTATTATATATTTTTATGTCTCGCAGGTAAATTATTTGTGTTATTGGTAGCTGTGCTGTTTTATTGGGAAGGTTTAGGCTTTACTTTTATTGCTAATAGTTGTTCCTAGTCTGTAATCTATAAATTTAGTATTAGTTTTTGTTGGTGTTTGCATATTTAGTTGACTCTTGACTGGGAAAGTTATCTTCTACTTAATTTTTGTGCAATAAAAAAGAAAATTCGTCATTTGTTATAAGTTTTTTGTTTGAATATTTTGTTATTTGAGATTCAACGAAAAAAAATTGGATTCAACAGGTTTCTGGTCAACAAATCAAGACAAATTTATGAGGTCAGGAAAATTTTAAAAATGGAAAAAGTCATTGTTTATATTTAATTAGTATTGAAAGTAAAATGATTTGGTTATGGGGATTAAAAAACGGATGCTGCTATTGTTGGCTAGTTTGTTTTGATTTTTTGTTGTTATATGGTAATGATAAGAGATAGGAATATTTTAGAATTTCAATTGTATATATCTAAAGTCTCATACAATTATTTAATTATCTAAGATATCTATTATTTGAAGTATCTATGTTTGTTAAAATATAATAAATTTGATGTTATTTGAAAGATAGTATAAATATATGTTTAGTATAAGTGTACTTTTTTGTAGTAGCAACAAACATTGCATAATTTTTCTATCTAATGGTTAACATTTAAAAATATTTAACTGACTACTGTCAGTGAACAGTAAACTATTAATCTTAATATTATTTTAAAATCACGAAAAATACAAACTAAATTGTATAAATTTTATTTATTTAGTTAATTTATAAAAGAGGAATTTTCGAGAGTTTTGATATGTTTGTTGTAGGTTTCTATAGATATTTTTTGTTAGATTTGATTATAGTAAAAGGGTTAATCATAGTTGTGAGTTAATGGTTATATTGCTAAAAATATATAATACCTATATATTACATAATAAAAGCTGTAATAGTGAAGAAAATAAAGTTTATCTAACAGTATTTAAGTTGATAAGTTGTATAGAATTTTATAATATAAATAAAATATAGTATTGGTTGTGGTGTTATTTTTAAATATGTTTAACCGTGCATTTAGGTCATCAATGATGCTATTAAATGTTAAGGATAGGATGATTTTATTTGGGAAAATTCAGTAAAAAGAATAAGGTGTATCAATTATATTAACTATTTGATTTAGAAGGAACAAAATATTGGTAGCATTTAAATTTAACATGATTGAAGTAAATATTGGGACTTTAGGTGCGTCTAATAGATCCAGAACGTACTAAAGATGGGTTTTACTGATGAATATTTTTGTTAATTTATTTTTCTTTGTTTCTGAATTTGTAATCAAATGAAATAGATTTCACGAAGGTAGTATAAATAAAATAAAATGGTGTTATCATATAGATATATTGTTATGAGTACTTTATCATAGGTTATATAAGCAGTTTTGTTCTATTAATATATAAAGAGTGAACATATGAAAATTAAACTATAAAATATATAGGTAACACTCGATTACATTATATATGAGAAAAATGATATTGTTGAAATGGTTATATTTTAAAAAAGTTCGCATTAAAAGTTCTGATATTTTCTATTATATTAATTTTTTTTTGTAGAATTTTTCAGAAATCAACTATTAGATTATTGTGATTTAAACTATAGTTTATAAACTGATCATTGGATTAAATATCCTACTTTTGTATATTATGCTTGAAAAAGACTATAGTGATTTGATGATTGGTTTATGAATAAATGTTATTAAAAAAATGATGATATTATGAAAAATAAATAAGCAACATATTTTTATAATGACATATTTCAAAAACTAATTATCAGATAACTGTAACTTTTTGTAAGTATAACATTTAGAGGTGAAGCATTTAATCGAATGGTTAGTTTCATGAAATGTGATGTAAAATTAACCATATGGAACCGATTTTATGCAACTTTGAGTAAAGTCAGTTTTATATTATCATGTTTCTATATATATATATATATAAATATATATATATATATATATGTATATACAAACATGATAATATAAGGCCGGTTTTACGCAAAGTTACGTAAAATCGGATTCATATGGCTAATTTTAAATCATAGTTAAAAAAACTGGCCGTTGAATTAGATGCTTTACTTCTGTATGTTATGCCTGAAAAAAATCACAGTTATCTGATGGTTGGTTTTTGAAATAACTGCTGTTTAAAAATTGGTGATATTTTGAAGAACAAATAAGTTACATATTTTCATAATGACATATTTCAAAAACCAACCGTCAGATAACTGCGATATTTTGCAGGCATGACATACAGAGGTGGGACATCTAATCCAACGGTCAGTTTTATGACCTGTATCTAAAATTAGCCATATGGAGCGAACCTTACGTAGCTTTGCGTAAGACTGGCCTTATATTATTATGTTTGCATGTAGATATATATATATATATATATATATATATATATATATATATTATTTTAGGTGAGTTAATTGGTATTTTCAAACGAGACTAAATAGAAACTAATTTTTTTTTTTTAGTTATAAGATTATCAAGTTTGATGAGCACATTGTCTAATTTTAAGATGCATTGGTTATATTTGGTTTGCCGCTGATTAGTTTTTTATTTGGTTTTAAGTATATTTGTTTAATCTCTTTGACTGTTGATTTGATATGTTAAGTTTTGGACGATTCGGAAGATACTGAGCGAGAAGCATATCTCGTCTTATCTTGTCTTAATTACGGATATATCCCTGTTGCTTCTCACAGTCATTTCTTATCTTCATTAATGAGAGCGGGTTTTTGTGTCTTTTTGTTAGAAGGGTTGTTTCCGTATTGAATTCGTAGGCTGTTAGCTTCAGCTATAGCTGCAGGTACTGTAGGTTTATAGCTGTCGTTTCGTATTCATTGAAACTTGTTTCCATTTTGATTGAACAAGAAGTATAGCCTTGAAAAAGCTTCCATCGTCTTCTCGCAGTCGGTTTCTCTGTTGATCAGCGTGCTCATACTCTCGGCACCGTTTACTTCTTCGAATTTGTTGCGTTTCTCGGTATGTTGTTTGTTATATCCTATTTATTTCCTTTAATATTTTTATTTATATATATGAACATGTAAATATTAACTTGGCTAAAGGTTTTTATGCACAGGATTTTTTTTTATATTTGTTCTAAACGGCTATATATGAGAAATGACAGTTGACATAAAAACTTACAAATATGTATTATTTGTTTTAATATATTTGATTTATATTTATGTTCGCTGATGATTTAGAATTTATATTTTGAGTTTTTCCTATGTGGTGTTTTTTTATCGAACAATTTTACTGGAAGTTTTTGTTTTTGAGATAAAATTATAAATTAATAGAAATATTTTGATAGCGAAAAAAAAGAAAATAGAAGCAAAATAAAAACGAGTATAATTTATTTAAGACGAACTATTTGTTAGAGTCGGTGTTTTTTATTACATAAGTAGTGTTTTTTTATATTTTTTATAATTTGTTATATTGAATAAGATATCATCTGATGGGATAAATTTTTTTTTTTTATATTTTAGTAATGGAAGAATCAGTGGAATTTGAAAGGGAATTTCGTCTCACCAGTTTTTTCAAGGTTATGATAGGTGATTTCTCCCTGAAAATGGTAATGTTCTATCTCTGTTTTTTACTGACTATTGTATCTTATTTTATTTTATAACGTAGATTTATTTATTTCGATTGAGTTTAGATGGAATTAAAATATGTACTATAGAATTATACCTGCGGTTTGTTGAGTCTGTTATGAACGCAAAAATATTTATCATTTTTATATGTTATTTTTAAGCGTTTTTTAAAATGTAATCGTAATTCATTTTGTAGCTTATACCAAAAGCTTTTACAAGGGGAACAGGATTGCATGATAGTATATCTGAAAACTGCCTTCTCACTACTCATAAAGGATCTTGGCGTGTTCGTGTTGATATCAAAAGTGAAGTAGAACTATATTTTACAGATGGGTGGAGTCTTTTTGTAGCACAGCATAAATTGATATTTGGAGAAATACTGGTTTTTGAACAGCTCAGCAGTTCCAGTTTTTTTGTTCATGTATTTGGTCACAGTGGCTGTGGAAAGGATTTTGATGGATGCACCAAGATACAAATCAAAGAAGAATTATCAGATGATATTGTCTATGAAGAGACGATTGAAAAAGATATAAAAAGTAATTAGAACTCTTAGTTTATATAGTCAATAGAGAATTTGAATTGTTTTCTGATAAATCTTTTATTCCTATTTCTTGCTGTCGTTTTCTATGTTTTCTTACAGGGAAAAAGAGATCTGAAGGAGGGAAATTTGTTTCATCCCTGTGCCCTAATTTTACTGTGGTACTGAATGCTTCGAACTGCCGTCCAAAGAGACCTTACATGGTTAGTTTTTTGCTTTAAAATATTTGGCATTTGTCATTTGATTTTATTTAGATTTGAATAAAATTAATTGATATTTACTTATCATTTAACTTGGTTAATTTATGTTTCAGCATATTCCAATTAGCTTTGTTCGTTTAGCTGGTCTTGATGCGATAGATTCGATTTTGGTTGAAGATATATATCAAAATGTTTGGACATTTAAACTTGACAAAGCAACACGCTATACAAATGGAGTTAGAAGAGTGAGGTTGACAAAGGATTGGAAACTATTTGTTGAGGCAAACAAGCTAAGATTTGGTGACAAGTGTATATTTGAGCTTGATGAAAGCTATGTGAAAAAGGACATTCGTTTACTTAAATTTCGTATAATGTGCTGTGACTCTTAATAGGTGTCTTGTTAAATAGTTTATATTTTGTGGTTTTATTTTCAGAAGTGGACCTCTATCAGTATCGAATTTGTATCTTCTTTTTTGTGGTTTTTTTGTGGTTTTATTTAAGTTTTTTTAAATGTTGTCTCTATCTTTTTGTTTGTATCGTAGATGGTACAATGTAAAAATTATCAATGAAATGCTAATGTTAATAGTTTTTTAGATAAATATGTTTAATTGGCTGATTGTTATTCTAATTTAATTGATTACAATTTATATTCATAGATTTAATATGTGGATATTTGATATAATTATTATTGTTAGTATGTGAATATATATATATATATATGTTGTTTTAATTGCTACAGAGGTATATTATAATCAGAAATGTATAAAAGCTTACCACGATAGATGAGATTTTTTTTAAAATTAAATCTGTTATTTTAATTATTTATTTAAACAATGTATTCTTATTATATTTAATATTTATCGAGGAATTTTTTTTATTTAAAAATTTATATTTTAACCAGGGATGAAACTTTAAGCTACATTTTGTATGTTTTAAGTATATAATATATTATTATTATTTTATACTACTTTGAGTTTTAAATTTTATATTATCTTCAAAAATAAATCAAGTATAGCTATATTATTTTAATGAATATATAATATATGAAATGGATAAGATATACCTATTCTCTGATTAATATAAGATACGTATTATACAAAAAATATATATATATATATATGTATATATTTATATATATAATTTTTTATCTCCCAACGGTTTTCTTGAGTGTTAAATGGTTAACTGTTTTTTTATATTGTTTGGAAGAGAAGTACAGAGGCAGAATATTAAATTTTTTTTTTAAAATTTTATTTTCCATATGTTTTTAAATGTTTTTCTGATATTTTGTCAAGAAATGAATGAAATTTTGATTTGATAGTTTAAGTGTGATATAATATAAGAAATCGATCATAGTGATAAGATGGCTTATGTAAGGTTATGTAAGGTATTTTTTACAAAGATAACATATAGAAGATAGAATTTTGGACTATTGAAGAAAATTGACCATATGGAAGAGGTCTTATGTAAGGTTATGTAAGGTAGACTTTCTAATAGAACGATTGTATATATATATAGATATATTTATAGACATAATATTTAAAAAAAATACATTCATAAATATAATATATATGTGTACATGTATATGTTTATAGAGAAATGATTTTATTTTCTTATATTAGTATAAGTTTTAGATGAATGTCACAATTGTTGATAGATCTATTCTTAAATTTCATTTGATTGTGTATAAATTGAAAGTTTGATTTTATTTATTTCTTCAATTTGGTATCATATATTTTATAAATTGAATGTTCAGTGCTTATATTTTATTGTGAACCTTATGGTTAAACTATACTATGCTGATGATACTTTAGTGGACATATAGATGAAAAATAATTTAATGTCAGAACGAAAGTTGGTTTTTTTATTACAGTATTCATTAGTCAAACGATTAGATTATGTTATTATCGATCGATTTGTGCGTTTATATTGTAATCTTAATGTTTATAAAAGCAAGTGGTCAAAAGATAAAGAGTTTGTGCCGAATGATAATATCTTGTATTGAAAGATTGGCCCGTAAACACAAAATATATTAAATAAAATATTGGATAAATGTGATTTTTAATATATAATATTATGTCTATAGGTATAATCTATTATTCAATCATAACAATCTATAATTTGTATGAAAATTATGAATATGGATTGAATATTTATAGTTACAGTTAATTCCACACAATTTGGTTGGGAAAAAACCTAAATCGAAGATCCGAATAAATGTTTGCTGGAGATATATATAATTTTTTTTCTATAATAAAAATTAATCAAGTAAATAATTGAAAGAGTTCTATAGATTTTAATTGATTCTCATTTTAATAAAGAAGAATATACTTAGGTCAATAACTTACTATACCTTGAGAAGAAAAAATACAATCAAATCAATAACTTTATATAATTTGATAACTGTAATTTTTCTTATGTAAAATTACTTTTATATAAATTTTTATTGCATATTTTACTGGAGGTCGAATAACATGTTTTGCTGTTGTTTTTATAAGGAAATGATTTAAAGTAATGATAAAAAAATTCTTCTATCACGCACACACATATAGATACATACTGATATATATATAGAAACAAATTCATCCATGTTTTTAAAAATAAGCTAATACAATTAACCTGTTTACAAAAGGAATGATCGTTTATGATTATATTTGCTAAATATAGCTTCATAGTAAATTTGAAATCAGTTAGCTGCAAAAGATAAAAATTTGAAGATTAAATAAGTAAAATAACAAACAAAAAGATGCACTTCGAAAATACATTTTTGCTAGAAAAATTTTTTATTTTAGAAAAAAAAATGATGTAAAGTCAAGATGTTGGAAGACTAATGAAAACATAGAGCAGATAAATTTAAAAGCTAAATAAAAAAAAATCCCATAATTTTATGACCTATATCAACTAAAGTATTGTTTTATTCAAGAGTATTTTTTTGTAAATAAATTCTCCTCCTAAATGTTTTCCACAGGTTTTTTGTTAAATTTTTGAAGAGGAAAGGTTAGACTAATTTACGAGTGGTCTAATATGTTAGTCCTAATTCGAGAAATACATTATCTACATGAATAAAAGATAAGAAGATAATTGATGCTATAAGAGTAGTATATATATATATATATATATATATAGATAATTATTCATATTTAAAAATATATATATATACTACAGATGATCCTTAATTGAAGAAAATATTATTTATTATACACCAAAGTCACTTGAATCTATTTGTTATATAGATATATCTATATATATATATATAAAAGACAACAAAGTCATTTGCATAAATTCGATACATATATATATATCTAACTATATATACAAAAGGCAATATTCAGATTTAACAAATTTATTTGGGAAAAAAGGTTTAAAGATCCTGTGACTATACAAAGGTATAACCACATTAGGCAAAAGGTTGTGAAATAATAGACGGTTATTTTAATTTTAAAGAAAAATATCTGATGAAAAATAAATCAATGAATATATCAAGTTCATATGATTATAACCAACGTACATATACTAAACTCATTTATATCAATTTGTTAAATAACGAAATAACACAATATTAATGATTAACAAATATTTGTGCAGCTAAAATTTCCAAAATATCATATTTACATAAAGTTTTTGCTACAAGCAGAATCAGAGAAGATGATACTATCACATGTACATAATCCATCACATGTCATATATAATAGCAAATCGATACAGATCTTCTTTGACACGACAATATTCTTTAACAGCCAAACACTCATAACAGCATCTATTATAAAAAGACAGTGACACTCGATTAGCTTCCATACATCGCCCATAGCACGGAGTAGTTTCATTCGAACAATAGCAAGAAACAAAAGGTAACTGGTAATTTCCTATTCCTGCTTTAAGCAACCGCCAATATAAGTCACTTCTCAATGAAGGTAATCTAAAATCATTTTCTTCAAACAATTCTTGAAACAATTCACTACCGCGGGTTTTTTTTTACCAAACCATCATACTGCCAAGTGCAAGAGCATAGACTAAATCCGCAAAATATAAGCACTGGACAGTAGACGACATAGCATAGGCTTCTTCTAAAATTTGTAGCCCTCGAGCAATGTCTCCATGGCAAAAGATAAAACTCTGTGAAAATAATGTTTTACAAAAAATAAATCGTGAAAATAAAGAATAAAATTATAAAAAATGTCTTATGACTTGGCAAAGAGTATACAAGGAAAAATTTAACAGAAGAACTCACTGTGCCAACAAAATATTTTGCATCTATGTTTCCAGCATCCGCACACTCTTGGACAAATTTTACATAGGTTGTTACAGGAAATTGCCTGAAACAATATGCATCACTAAAATTCACAGATCTTAGAACATCATTGCCTAATATGAGCTGGTCAAAAAATTTGCACCTGAAAAACAGCCCGAGGAAAATATATTAAAAATACTGTATAATAGAATAGGTGTCAAAAGAAATCAAAGAAATGTAATAACATTTAGAATCATACGTCATTTTCAGTCGCATGAACCAGATAAACCCTTTTTCTTCTTTAACTAAACGGCCAATGATTTCTTCTCCAATCAAATTTGCTGGAACTCCTAATATTGAAGCTGACATTCTTGTTTATATAAAAAAGTAATTTCAAAAGGTAAGTAGCAAATTCGGAAAAAAGGAAGAGGAAATTTATGGAATTTGTTTACTTCAATTCATGAATATAAATTGGCTCCTAACACAACGTTCATATTTAAATCGAAATTAAAGTATTTCTCTTTCAAGACATATTAACATGGCTACACCAAACTGCTTATAAATCTAACTTTATAGAAGCTGGACTAAAACAATTTAATTGATGATATAAATAAGTTGCAGTCAAAAAATTAGAATATGTTTAGACAATAATAATTTAATTAAAATAAGAATCTGAATTTGTTTAAATATTCTTACCTTCTTAATATATTAAGAAGAAAATAACAAATAAAGAGGGAAAAAAAAAAACCCGAATAAATTAAAAGTAATTTAATCTTTATCCAGTTTCTCTCAAAAGACAACGATAGAAAATACAAGAGGAACAAACTAAACATAAATAAAAGAGTTTACCCATGAGCAAAAAACATCCGAATATAATTTAAAAATGAATATATAATATAGAGAAAAGGAAACTTCGGAGAGTACTAACCATTAGAACATGTGAGGTATACATATATTTTTAAAGATATAAAAATAAAAAATATTCAAGAGCATTATAATAGATACAGAACCGATTATTGAAAAAAAAAAAAGTTTCCACAAGGAATATATTGAACAAAGATAAAATAAAAACACAAATACACAAAGAATCAAGAGAAGTAATATTTATGACCTCTCTAACACTTCCGAGATCGAATCACGTGAGCTAATTTTTCCTGGAACCTGGATGAAGCAAAGAACAGGACAAAATAAGAGGTCTGCAACGAACAACAAATTACAGATACAGACGATGAAGAAAAAAAATTTTATTGTATTTAAATGCACAAAAAAAATAGCCACAGGACAGATAGAGATAGAAAAATAATTAAGTAAAAATAAAAAGGTCCAGTTAAAAAAAAAAAACATTAGAGCACGAAAAATAAATTTTTTTTTAAGAAGAAAGATATAAGGAAATATTCATAACCTGTCACTGAATCGCACCAATAAATCACATCGCAGACCTTCTTCAAGAACCTGTATGAAGCAAAACAAAAGTAAAATCAATGGTTTATAGCAGGGGGAAAAAAAATATATATATAACAGTAAAAAAAAAAAAAAAACGAACGGAACGAAGAACAAGAACATAAACTCGCACTGCAAAGTATGACCGCGAGAAACCTGAAGAACAGCATCGTCAACAGAAAAAGAGAGAAGAGAAAGAGTTAAAGAAGCTATAAACGAAGCTTGCTATGGATATGGACAGAAGAGAGAGGCAAATGAGAGTAGTATTTCTTGCAATACAGGCTGTGAGATAAGGATAACCAAAAAGCCTATGCTACAACCTACCCTGACACATGCAAAGAACCGCAGGCGGCTTCGCAGGGGGTTTCTTGGATATTTTTCCTGTGACAAGCAAACAAAACCATGTGATTTCGTGCGGGAGAAAGCAAAATAGCGGGTAATGCTTACAAAATCGGGATTCTTCAGATTCGTAAATTTGGGTAGATTTCAGCAATTGGCGCCGTTTTATGTATTGGCAGGAGGGAAATCAACGTCGTTCGACGATTTGAACAGTAACTCTTAAAAAGCAAACTTTTCTACTCTTATAAGGGTAACATAGATATAAGGCCAATCCTAGAGTTTGGTGTCATCATATTTATTTTCCAAAATTACCCTTTATAAAAATAATATTTACTATTATTTGAAAAGATATGTTTTAAAAAATAAAAGGGTATATATGGAATTTTAATAGAACCCATTACTTTATAACTATTATATTTCATTCTCCCACTAACATTATAG
>JAESVK010046854.1:0-13506 GCA_017140935.1 Hamamelis virginiana | reverse complement strand
GCTCATAAGCCCACAGCCCGGGCACAAGCAACCAAAAACCAGAAAACTAACCTAGTGCCTTAAAATGTTACAAGGAAAAGCCCACCTATCACACATAGACCTTGGTAAGCCTCTTCACCTTGATGCTCTTACTGAATCTTGTTCTAGGCTCTCTTATGCTAGAGTTTGTGTTGAGATTAACTTAGATTGTGAATTCCCTCATTCTTTTCTTCTTAAATTAGCTAATGGCTCCTTTGCTCGTATAAAAGTTGAATATCCTTGGAAACCTCTTAAATGCTCACATTGTAAAGTGTTTGGACACAATTTAAATCATTGTCATGTTAAAAAAATTTGGGTCCCGAAAATTTCTCCCTCTATTAACTCCTCTGTTGAGAGTGGTAAGTTCTTGCCCACTGGTTCTTCTTCTGGGGGTGTTGATGCAGGGAATTCTGGGGTTTGTAATCTTGTTTCTTCGGCTGTGCCTGTTTATCCCTCCTCTCCGGTTAGAGAGGGAGGTGCCTGTTTGGTTGTTGGTCAGGGTGGTTCCTGTGGTGAGGTTCTTGACTCCGATGAGGGGAATAAAATTGTTGATGCTCTTGATTCTGTAGTGGAATCCATTTCTAAGACTAATTCTTATTCTAGCCATTTGTCGTTGAAGGATCCCTTATCTCAAGGTGTACTTAGTCAGCATAATAAATTTCATTGTCTTGCTGCTGGAGATGGAAGTTCTGATGATGCCAATGAGGCTTTGAAGCTTCCTTTGGTTGAATCTTTGCATGAGGCAGAGTTTTCAGATAGTTCTCCTATTATATCCAATTTCAAAAATGTTATCAAAGTAGATGAATTGGGTAATGCTTCTGGTGGTGGTTTTTTATCCAAGAGCCAAAAGAAAAAACTTCGTAAACAACTCCATAAGAGTGGTTTGACTAATGCTGGGGTAGGCTTGGGTGGTGGTTCTTCTTCTTCCTATCCCCCATGATTAATATTGCTTGTTGGAATGTTAGGGGTTTAAATGACCCTTTAAAACAAAAAGAAGTTCGCTCGTTTATTTTGGCTCATTCTATAGCTGTCTTTTGTTTGGTGGAAACTAGAGTCAGATCTGTGGGGATGGATGGCATTTTTCAGCATATTGCCCCTGGTTGGAATCTTTCCCACAATTATAACTATTCTACTCTTGGCAGAATTTGGGTTTGTTGGAATCCTAACAGAGTTTGTGTGGATTGTTTGAATAGTACTGATCAGGCTATTCATTGTCGTATCTCGGATCTTCTTGGCAACCCTTTTTGGTACTGCACTTTTGTTTATGCTTCCAATTGCCAGTATATTAGGAAGCAGCTGTGGAGGGAGCTGAGATGGTTGTCCTCTTTGATTGGTAATTACCCTTGGGTCATTATGGGAGACTTCAATGTTACTAGATTTGCTAGTGAAAAATTTGGTGGTAATATGATGATGGATAATGCTATGTCTGATTTCCATGAATGTCTCTTTGACCTTGAAGTGTTTGATATGCCTTTTGTTGGGCCTCTTTACACCTGGATGAACAGGAGAGATGGTGATGCCTTTATTGCTAGGAAATTGGATAGATCTTTGGTTAATGAATTCTTTATGGATTCCTTTCCTAATGCTATTACTGAGTTTTTCCCTCCTGGTGTTTCTGACCATTGTTTGGCTCTGGTTAAATTGTGCAATGCTGTTAAGCCGGTTAAAAAGTCTATTCCTTTCAAGTTCTTCAACTTTTGGGCAGATCATCCTGGTTTTTTGTCAATTGTTAGTGCTGCTTGGAGTAACAGCTTTTATGGTCAACCCATGTACAGATTGTATTGCAAACTTAAAATGACTAAAGCTGCTCTTAAGGCTTTCAATTTTCATGAGTTTGGGAATATTAGAGGTAAAGTGGTTGATGCTAAGGAGAAATTGCTTATTGCTCAGTCCTCTCTTCTTCATAATCCTTCTGATGTCTCTCTTATTGAAACTGAGAAGGAATGCCTTAGAATCTTTTGTTCTCTTGCTCGGGCTGAGGAAGGTTTTTTAAAGCAGAAATCTCGGGTGCAGTGGTTGAAACTGGGAGACCAAAATACAAAGTTTTTCTTCAAGTCTGTCAAGGCGAGAAATTCAGTTAGTTCGATTAAATGCATTATTCAGCCTGATGGTTCGAAGGTTGAGGATCCTGTAGCTATCAAGAATGAGGCTGTTTCTTACTTCCAGTCAGTTTTGGGATGTGATCCGGGTTCCCCTGGTGATTTTGGGCTTCTGGATAGTTTGGAAGGGTTTTGCTGGTCTTCTGAACATCTTGAGATCCTTAATAGAAACGTCACTGCTGAAGAGATTAAGTCCACTTTATTTTCTATAAAGAGTGATAAGGCCCCTGGTCCTGATGGTTTCTCGGCTCTGTTCTTCAAGAAAGCGTGGGGAATTGTGGGTGATGATGTTATTGAGGCCATTACCTTTTTTTTCAGCTCTGGATGTATTCTCAGGGAGATTAACTGCACTATTATTGCCCTGGTCCCTAAGGTTCCTAATCCTTCATCTTTTAATGAATTTAGGCCTATTTCTTGTTGCAATGTCATTTATAAATGTATATCTAAAATCATTGCTAATAGGCTTAAGGTTTGCCTCCCTGACATCATAAGCCCTTTCCAATCTGCTTTTGTCCATGGTCGTATTATTTCGGATAACATTCTGTTGACTCAAGAGCTTATGCATAATTACCATAGAGATGTGGGTCCTCCTAGATGTGCTATGAAGATTGACATTAAGAAAGCCTATGATTCTGTTAGTTGGGATGCCGTGACTGCTATTTTGAGAAAGATGGGTACCCCTGTTCATGTGTTGAAGTGTATTGTTGCTTGTATTTCCTCTCCTAAATTTTCTATTGCTGTTAATGGTGAATTGGCGGGGTTTTTTGCGGGTACAAAGGGGCTTAGGCAGGGGGATCCTATGTCTCCCTTCTTGTTTGTGATTGTCATGGAAGTCTTGTCCCGGTCCTTGTCTCTTGCTTCTAGGAGAGATGATTTTGAATTCCATTATAGATGTGAGAAGGTTAATCTATCACACTTGTGCTTTGCTGATGATCTTTTCCTTTTTGCTAAGGCCTCTCCTGTTAGTATTCAGATTCTTATGGATGTTTTGAAGGACTTTGAGGTGTTCTCTGGTCTCCAGATTAACCATAGTAAGAGTGCTTTGTTCATCTCGGGTGCTAGTGATGCTGTGAAAGATGACATTATTCGTATCACTGGGATCAATGAGGGGTGTTTGCCTATAAGATATCTGGGAGTCCCTCTCATTTCTTCTAAACTCTCTAGTTTGGATTGTCAGCCTCTGCTGGAGAAGTTGATTAGCCGTATCCAGTCTTGGACCAGTAAGTCTCTGTCCTATGCTGGGAGACTTCAGCTTCTATCTTCTGTTCTTTTCAGCATTCAGGTGTACTGGTGTAGCATGTTCATCATTCCTATCAATATTGTTTGCAGAGTTGAGCAGATTTTTAATGCGTTTCTTTGGTCTGGAATCTCTGGTAATGCTCATAAAGCCAAAGTAAGTTGGAGCATTGTTTGTAACCCTAAAGAGGAAGGTGGTTTAGGGCTTCGTCGGGTCAAGGATTGGAATATTGCTGCTATTCTGAAGCATATTTGGAGTCTGTTCTCTAGATCTGGCTCGATTTGGGTTGCTTGGGTGAAAGAATACCTTCTTAGGGGAAGGAGTTTTTGGTCCATTAGCCTTCCTTCTAATTGTTCTTGGAGTTGGAGGAAGATCCTTCAGTTGAGAGAGGTGGCTAGACCCCTTATCAAACATAGGATTGGCAATGGTGTTTCTACCTTCTTGTGGTATGATAATTGGCATCCTATTGGCCCTTTGTTGCAGCATTTTAATTCTCGGGTGGTTTATGATGCAGCCATCCCCTTGCAGGCTAAAGTTTCATGTATTTTATCTGATGATGGTTGGAATTGGCCCATCTCTAATACTTCTGATCTTATCTCCATTCGGAATAGCTGTTGTGAGTGTCCTCCTCTTCTGTGTAGGAGGGATGATACTGTGGTGTGGACTCCTTCTACCACTGGGGTTTTTTCTACGAAGTCTGCTTGGAAGCATATTCGTAGTACAGCTTTGGTTGTGAGTTGGTTTAATGTTGTGTGGTTTTCGAAGGCCATTAGTAGACACTCGTTTATTGCATGGTTGGCTATTCTTAATAGACTGACTACTCAAGATAAGCTTTTTAGATGGGGTGTTATTTCCTCTATGTCGTGTGTTTTTTGCAGGGCTAACAGTGAAGACAGGAATCATCTTTTCTTTGAATGTAGATTTACTTCTCTTGTGTGGGGAAAGGTGCTTCGCCTTTGTGGTTTTAGCAGAACTCCGAGGTCGTGGGATAATGAGTTTTTGTGGGTCAGCTCCTGCATAAGGAAGTCTTTCTGCTCCATCATTAGAAGGATAGCTTGGGCTGCTACAATTTACAATATCTGGAGGCAGAGGAATGCTCGTATTCATGAAAATTTGTATATTAGTTCTGATAATATTTTTTCCTTGATTTGTAATGATGTGAGGAACAAAGTGTGTAGCTTTAATAGTATTGTTGATAGCCCTAGTAATAGGTCTATGTGTGATAGGTGGGCTTTTCCTTGTAATATTTTGCAGCATTAGGTGGTTTGGTTGTGTCCTGTTTTTGTTTCTGTTTGCTTGTGCCCGGGCTGTGGGCTGTCTGTTGATTTGTGTTTGCTTATGCCCGGGTTGTGGGCGGTTTTGCTTGTTTTTGTTGGTTTGCTGGTGCCCGGGCTGTGGGCTATTTTTTTCTGTTGTTTGTTCTGGTTAGTCCTTTGTTTTCTGCTTGGGTTTTAGGCAGGTTTTCCTTGTTTTTGTTCCTTTTTTAGGGGAGGTTCTGTCCGTTTTTCCGTAGGTTTTTGTGGCCTCGGTTCTTCTTTGTTCTTTGGGCTTTGCCCTCTTTGGATTAATAAATTCTTAATTATCCAAAAAAAAAAAATAAGCTATGCCCGTTGGTGGCTCCGGTTAAAAAATCTATCCCGTTCAAGTTCTTCAATTTTTGGGCTGATCATCCTGCTTTTCTGGATATTGTGAGAAATGCTTGGAATAGTAGTGTTTATGGTCAACCTATGTATAGACTGTGTCGCAAGCTTAAAGTGACTAAAGAAGCTCTTAAGGTCTTCAACTTTCAGACATTTGGGGATATCAGGGGTAAAGTGGTTGAAGCTAAAGTGAAATTGCTTGATTCTCAGTCCTCCCTTTTGCTTAATCCTAATGACAGGAGTCTTGTTGATATTGAGAAGGATTGCCTCAGAGTTTACAATAGCTTAGCCCGTTCTGAGGAAGGATTCTTAAAGCAGAAATCTCGGGTTCAATGGTTGAAGCTGGGGGATCAGAATACAAAGTTTTTCTTCAAATCTGTCAAGGCAAGAAATGCTATCAATTCGATTAAGTGCATTACCCATTCTGATGGGTCAAAGATTGAGGACCCTGGTGCTATAAAGAATGAAGCTGTTGCGTACTTCCAGTCAATTTTGGGCAGTGATCCTGGTTCTCCTAATGACTATGGCATCTTGAATAATTTGGAGGGATTTGAATGGTCTCCTAGTCATCTTGATATCCTTAATAGAGATGTTACAGCTGCAGAGATTAAGTCCACTATGTTCTCTATTAAGAATGATAAGGCCCCTGGTCCTGATGGTTTTTCTTCCTTATTTTTCAAGAAGGCGTGGAATATTGTGGGTGCAGATGTTATTGAGGCTATTACTTCCTTTTTCAATTCTGGGTGTATGCTAAGGGAGATTAACTGCACTATTATTGCCCTTGTGCCTAAGGTCCCTAACCCTTCATCTTTTAATGAGTTTAGACCTATATCTTGTTGCAATGTTATTTATAAGTGCATATCTAAAATTATTGCAAACAGGATTAAGCTATGCCTTCCCGACATTATTAGCCATTTTCAATCTGCCTTTGTTCAAGGTCGGCTTATTTCTGATAATATTATATTGACTCAAGAACTTATGCATAATTATCATAGAGATGTGGGTCCTCCAAGATGTGCTTTGAAAATTGATATTAAAAAAGCTTATGACTCGGTTAATTGGGATGCTTTGATTTCCATTTTGAGGCGTATGGGTACTCCTGTTCATTTATTGAATTGTATTGAAGCCTGTTTCTCTACTCCCAAGTTTTCTGTTGCTGTTAATGGAGAGTTGGCCGGGTTTTTTGAGGGGAAAAAGGGATTAAGGCAAGGGGATCCTATGTCTCCCTTTCTTTTCGTGATTATTATGGAAGTCCTGTCTAGAACTCTTACTCGTGCCACAAGAAGGGAAGATTTTGAGTACCATTTTAGATGTGAGGAAATTTCTCTTTCCCATCTATGCTTTGCTGATGATCTGCACCTGTTTGCTAAAGCCACGTCTGGAAGTATTCAGATTCTTATGAATGCGCTAAAGGAGTTTGGGATATTTTCAGGTCTTCAGATTAATCCGAGTAAGAGCGCTTTGTTTATTTCGGGTGCTAGCGATTCTGTAAGAGACGAAATTGTTCGTATTTCAGGGATAAATGTGGGGAGTTTGCCTATGAGGTATCTTGGGGTTCCTCTTATATCTACAAAGCTTTCTAGTTTGGACTGTCAGCCCTTATTGGAGAAACTGATTAGCCGTATCCAGTCTTGGACCAGCAAGTCTCTTTCCTTTGCTCGACTCCAGCTGTTATCTTCTATTCTTTTTAGCATTCAGGTGTACTGGTGTAGCATGTTCATTATTCCTATTGACACTGTCTGCAAGATTGAGCAAATTTTCAATGCTTTTCTCTGGTCTGGTTCTTATGGTAAGGCTCACAAAGCTAAAGTTAGCTGGAGTTTAGTTTGTAATCCTAAGGAGGAAGGAGGGTTAGGCCTTCGCAGGGTCAAGGATTGGAACATTGCTGCTGTTTTGAAGCATATTTGGAGTTTGTTTTCCAGATCTGGCTCGATTTGGGTTGCTTGGGTGGAGGTTTATCTTCTCAAGGGCAGGAGTTTTTGGTCCATTAACATTCCCTCTAACTGTTCTTGGAGTTGGAGGAAAATTCTTCAGTTAAGAAATGTGGCTAGACCCCTTATCAGACACAAAATTGGTAATGGTGATTCTACTTATCTATGGCATGATAATTGGCATCCTGCTGGCCCTTTGATTCAGCAGTTTGGATCCCGGGTGGTTTATGATGCAGCTATTCCTTTGCAGGCTTAAGTTAATAGTATTTTATCTGATGATGGTTGGGCTTGGCCTATTACTAATACTTTTGATCTTATGGCCATCCGTAATAGTTGTTTTGATTGCCCCCCTCTGCGTAGTAGGAGGGAGGACACAGTGGTTTGGTCTCTTACTGCCAATGGAAAGTTCTCTATTTCCTCTGCGTGGAATCATATTCGTGATACTGCCCAAGTAGTGAGTTGGCATTATGTGGTATGGTTTTCGAAATCTATCAGAAGACACTCTTTTATTGCTTGGCTGGCTATTCTTAACAGGTTGACTACCCAAGATAAGCTTATGAGATGGGGTGTTATCTCTTCTATGTCCTGTGTGTTCTGCCGAGCTAATGGTGAAGATAGGAATCATTTATTTTTTGGGTGCAGTTTTACTGCAATAATTTGGGAGAAGGTGCTCAGATTGTGCGGTCACAATAGGCTTCCTCGGTCTTGGGAGAATGAATTCATCTGGGTTACCTCTTGTAAAGGAAAGACTTTCTGCTCCACCATCAGAAGGATAGCTTGGGCTGCTACTATCTATAATATCTGGAAGCAACGGAATCTTAGAATACATGAAAACCTTTACATCCCCTCTGATGAGATTTTGTCGTTAATTTGTAATGATGTGAGAAATAGAGTATCGAGCTTTCATGATATTGCTGATAATCCCTGTAATAGATCTATGTGTGACAGATGGGCATTTGATTGTAATATCTTAAATCATTAGGGTTGGGTCCTTTTTTCTCTTTGCTGGTTGCTTGTGCCCGGGCTGTGGGCGTTTGTGTTTTTATTTGTTAGTTCTGCTTGTGCCCGGGCTGTGGGCTGTTGGTTGCTGGTTTGTTTTGGGTTGGTCCTATGTTTTTGCTTGTTTTTTAGGCAGGTTTTCTGTGGTTTTGCCCCTTTTTTAGGGGAGGTTCTGTCCGTTTTTCCGTAGGTTTTTGTGGCCTCGGTTTTCTCTCTTGTTCTTTGGGGCTTCGCCCTTTTTGGATTAATAAATTCTAAATTATCCAAAAAAAAAAAAAAAAAAAAAAAAAGGTAAGACTCGCTGGAAATTTTCTTTGTTGGGTTATGTTCTTGACAAAAACTTGCGTTATGATTTTGTTAAAGAATGGGCTACAAGAGTTTGGGGCGATGATGTGTCTGATGTGCTCAAGTTTGATAATGGCCTTTTTTTGTTTAAAGCCAAGGACTTTGATGCTATTACCAGAATTTTAAATGGAGGTCCCTTCTATATCTCTGGTAAATATTTGGTGCTTCAACTCTGGCAGCCGGGTATGGAATTGAAGAAAGGTGGCTTTTCTAAAATTCCCATTTGGGTGAAATTGTTCAATGTCCCGCTTGTGCTTCGAACGACCAAGGGCATGGAATATATTGGCAGCATTCTAGGTAATCCATTGTATATGGATGTTCATACAGCTATGGGGAGTATAGCTAATTTTGCCAGAATTTGTATTGAGATTGAAGCTGACAAAGTTCTCCCTAAGTCCCTGCGCTTGGCTGTAGGGAAAGATGAAATTGTGGATGTTGGGATTGAGATCCCTTGGGTTCCATCTCGTTGTGAGAAATGTAAGGTGTTTGGGCATTCCTTGCGTAAATGTCCGCTCTCCCCTCCCTCTCTCAATGCTTCTAAGCCAATTCTTCAGTGGAGAAAGAAAGTTTCCCAGGTTGTTTCTCAGGGTGCTGTTTTTTGTGACAATCAGAGGCAAGAGGTTCGAGCTGCAAAGCGTACTAGTGTTGAAGTTCCTAAAGTTGGTAATGATCATTGGATCGAGGTCCCATCTTCTAAAGCCAAGGTTGATGAAGGTTCGTTTGCGAGTGAGAAGGTTTATTCTTCCCCTGTTAGCAAGGGTTGTGATACGAGTAATCAGTTCAGTACTCTTGATGTCAGTGATGTTGATGATGCCCATTTGGATGATTCGGATTTGATGGATTGTAATTATAATGATAATCTTTTGTCGAAAAAGTCTCTGAAGAAAAAGCTTAAAGATAAAATTCAGTCTCTTAAGAATTCTAGAGGGAGAGATGTCCCTTAGGTTTGGTTTGTCTTTCTTTTCTCCTAGCCTCTTGGGTTGTAAGAGGATTTTCATTGGCTAGGGTCAGTGCTGTTAGCCCTTTGTTGCGGCTCTTGCTTTGTGCTTATTTGTAATATCTTGTTTTTTGGTAATATATTTCTTAATTATCCAAAAAAAAAAAAAAAAAAAAGGGCAAAGCCCAAAAGAATAAGAAAGAACCCGAGGCCACAAAAACCTACTGAAAAACGGACAGAACCTCCCCTAAAAAAGGGACAAAAACCCGAAAAACCTGCCTAAAAAACAAGCAAAAAGCAAAGGAACAAACCAAAACAAACCAACACCCAACAGCCCACAGCCCGGGCAAAAGCGAAACCAACAAAAGACAAACACAGCCCGGGCACAGGCAACCAACGAAGATAAGCAACAACGCCTACAGCCCGGGCACAAGCAACCAGCAAGAAAAAAGGGCCCAACCCTAATGCTTTAAGATATTACAATCAAAAGCCCACCTGTCACACATAGATCTATTGCAGGGATTATCAGCAATATCATGAAAACTAGACACTCTATTTCTCAGATCATTACAAATTAACGAAAAAATATTTTCAGAGGTGATGAATAGGTTTTCATGGATTCTAAGATTCCGTTGCTTCCAGATATTGTAGATAGTAGCAGCCCAAGCTATCCTTCTAATGGTGGAACTGAAAGTCTTCCCTTTACAAGAGGTAAGCCAGATGAACTCATTCTCCCAAGACCGTGGAAGTCTATTATGACCACACAACCTGAGCACCTTTCCCCAAATTATGGCAGTAAAACTGCATCCAAAAAAGAGATGATTCCTATCTTCACCATCAGCTCTGCAAAACACACAGGACATGGAAGAAATAACACCCCATCTCATAAGCTTATCTTGGGTAGTCAACCTGTTAAGAATAGCCAGCCAGGCAATAAAAGAGTGTCTTCTGATAGATTTCGAAAACCACACCACATAATGCCAACTCACTACTGGGGCAGAATTCCGTATATGATTCCACGCAGAGCTAATAGAGAACTTTCCATTGGAAGATAGAGTCCAAACCACTGTATCCTCCCTCCTACTCCGTAGAGGGGGGCACTCAAAACAACTATTACGGATGGCAATAAGATCCGCAGTATTAGTAACAGGCCAGTTCCAACCATAATCAGATAAAATACAAGAAACTTTAGCATGCAAAGGAATAACTGCATCATAAACCACCCGGGAACCAAAGTGCTGAATCAAAGGGCCAACAGGATGCCAATTATCATGCCAGAGATAGGTAGAGGCTCCATTACCTATTTTGTGACTGATAAGGGGTCTGACCACATTCCTTAACTGAAGAATTTTCCTCCAACTCCAAGTGCAATTAGCGGGAACGTTTACTTTAATTTATAATGAGGTGAGAAACAGAATGTCTAGCTTTCATGATATTGTAGATAATCCTAGTAATAGATCTATGTGTGACAGCGGGGCTTTTGATTGTAATATCTTAAAACATTAAGATTTGGGCTTGATTTCTTATTTTTGGTTGCTTGTGCTCGGGCTATGGGCGTTTGAGCTTGTTTTGCTTTGTGGTGCTTTTGCCCGGGCTGTGGGCTGTCTGCTGCTGATTGTTTTGCTTTTGTCCTTTGGTTTTCTGTTGTTATTAGGCAGGTTTTTCTGGATTTTGTCCTTTTTTTAGGGGAGGCTTTGTCCGGTTTTCCGTAGGTTTTTGTGGCCTCGGCCTCTTTCTTTGTTCTTTTGGGCTTTGCCCTTTTTTGGTTTAATAAATTCTTAATTATCCAAAAAAAAAAAGAAAAGAATAATTAACTCACGCATCCTAAGAAGTACGTTGCATTGGTTTGCTTAATTAATCTATTATGAGTGTTTTAAAAATTTCAGGCTACTGATAGAAAACGTACACCGTATGTTGCGTGCTAGTTGCTTGCTCTATTCTCATTCTCAGTAAAGTTCAACATATTTAAATCCACCCTATACTGTTGGATGGGTAAATGTGACTTCATACCCGTCTCGTGGTGATGGTGGGTCTAGCGAATACGCTACTTGGAAGGATGTTATTAAAGGAGATCACTCCCGTGGTTGTAACGCCCCAACTTAACATCCATACCGACCTTTCCAGATAGGTCGACACATGTCAAGATAGAGGTACAACCTGTCCTGCTCATTCATATTTCCTCATGAGTTACAAGAAAAGAATATATATATAGCAAAATGAAATGCCATGTCCATTTTGTTGATCCTCCTGATTCTACTAGAAGTAAGGGTTCTGTCCTTCCATAGTATTTGTCTTTTCTTTCCCCTATCCTCTTGGGTTGTAAGAGGTTTCTTTGTAGGTTAGGGTGGTTGGTTGGCCTTTTGGGCTTTTAGGCTTCGGCTTGTCGCCAGGATGGCTCTTGCGCTGTATTTCTTTTTTGGTATATATATTTCTTAATTATCCAAAAAAAAAGAAAAAAAAAAAAAGAAATGCCATGTCCATGCATTATGTCCCAATCGCCAAATATAATACAAATAGAAATTCAAATATAATGCCAACATCCCTAGCATTTGGCTAAATCACAAATCAAAACTACTCTCAATAACTAAATAATTTTTTTTTGGATAATTAAGAAATATATATACCAAAAAAGAATTACAGCGCAAGAGCCATCCTTGCGACAAGCCGAAGCTTCAAAGCCCAAAAGGCCAACCACCCTCCCTAACCTACTAAAGATACCTCTTACAACCCAAGAGGAAAGGGAAAAGTAAACAAGACCAAAAGGTCAACACCCTACCTTGAAAACATAAAAAATTTTACAACATGTCCTGTAAACTCATACTAGTAGAACTAGGATGAACAAATACAGGATCACAACAGGAACGAACACAAATGAAACAAAATAACATTAATAAACCCAGTACACTGATGCGGCAATAGGGGTTTGAAAATAAAAACTCGCATCAAACACGCAGCTTCAGAGCAACCCAAAAGTATAAACCATAAATTAAGAAGCCAACTCAGGGGAAAACTCAATAAACCGCCATAGTCGGGGCTAATACCAGCAATGACTGAACCCAAGGGTATTTGCGAACCCATAACATCGAGAACCCTCAGTACCTCAGCCCACCATGCTAAAATGTGGACCACTACACCGATTGTAACATTCAGTACAACCCATGAGAAGATGCAGCAAGCTCCGCACATGCGAGACCCACCAAGGCAAAGCCAAACAGCCTGCGCATGAGAAAGTAAAAGCACTAGCCAGCGCATAGACCACCACCTACTGATTTGACAAAACTGAGAGGGTGCATGTGTAGAAACAAACACCTGTCCCTAAAAACTAAAGCACTAGGTTATGAAAACCAAACCAACACATTGTTTGGACCAAAGACCAAACCAGATGCACAATGCTGAACCAAACCCAAATTGCAATGTGAAACAGCAGCCCGAGGAATCCACTAAATCACATGACAATCCACTAAGCACAAGGCACCCACAACAACGCGGCATCCCATAAGCCCACAAGGGAACACTCACATGCATGCACCCAAGCAACTTTCCACAAAAAATAAAAATAAAAAATAAAATAAAGAGCCTAAAATGCATCAGCAAACCAACTGTACATCCATGGCAGAACCGTGGATAGGAGAAAGCACCATAGGATGAGCAACGCAAGAAGGCATAGACTCAAACCCAAACACATGGCTGAAAGCACATGGCGAGATGAGCATGCACCATTGTGAACATCCGCGAGCAACTATCAACCCACAAGAGACCAGCCACCTGCCCATTCACCCACGAATAATGCAAAAGACCCACGTGGAATCCACTCACCTACCTTGTCGAGAACATATGAACAAAGTGGGCTGCCACAGAGTATGCTCCCTGCCCAAATATCTATAAAGCCACGTGAGAAGCAGCATGCACTAAACATGCGTGCCCCATCAACCAAAGACTGACAAGCACATCGAGTGCTGCAAAACCCCACAAACCGCTGATTCAAACCGTAGAATAAGAAACCACTTACCACCAAATCAGCAACGAAACCCAGCCCAAACATTGAAACAACCATGGTTTGCAAAACCACTAAACAGCACAATGTTGGAGATAAAGCTTCAAAAGAAAAAGTGAAAGAATGGGTTAGTGAGAGGTGCTCTGGCGATGAGCGACTGGCGATATGCGACTGTGGGTTGATTCTTCTTCTTCGCTTGGATTTCTGAATCTCATTTTCTTAGTGGGTTTGTTGGGGTTTAGGATCTTTGATTCTTTGTTTCTTCTTTTGCTTCACGTGACCTTGTTCTCTCTTTATTGCGATTCT
>JAESVK010046844.1:0-17481 GCA_017140935.1 Hamamelis virginiana | reverse complement strand
GTTGATGAACCCTCAAGCAGCCCTAGGAAGAAAAGAGGCGGTGGCGGTTTTCATGCAGGTGGCGGTTTTCATGCAAGTGGCGGCGGCGGAGGCGGCTTTGGTGGCCACCACCACCATCATGGTGGCGGTGGCAGTTGTGGCGGTGGCCACCATCATGGTGGCGGCGGTGGCGGTGGTGGTTGTGGCGGCGGTGGCGGTGGGGGCTTTGGCGGTGGGGGCGGTGGCGGTTGTGGCGGAGCAGGATGAGGTTGTTAAAAAAAATGATTTAATGCCACATGAACTATATTGTATTTTATCAATAAGAAGAAGTTGGATCTACCATCATGAAAGTACAAGTTAAGGTATACATTGCATGCACCAATAATTAGCTTGATATGAGTTTATAAGCTGTATGAGTTTTAGTGTCATTTAAATGTTTTTATGAATTTTTTTTATAAAATTAATATATGTAAATCATACTGTTAATTATTCGATCTCTTTCATTCAAACTGTAATTTTTTATTTTTTATTTTTTGAGTAAACTTGATGTGCTAATTAAGCTAGTGAGACCTGAGCCAAAATCAATAAGATAAATGGGTGAACTTAATCAGAAATTACCTTATTTCCGCCAACCATTTAAGCACGCAATGTAAGTTGCCTATTCAAACATGTAATTTGAGCATCTCTTTGGTGGAATGAATGGCTGACAATTTCAGAAGAAAAGAAAAAGGGATAAAAAATAAAGAAATAAATAAAATGGGGGGGGGGATTGGCACTCCAGTACTCTTAGCCATTTGCATTACACCTTTTTAGTTTTATGCTCTGAATGAAACAAATACCCCTCATTTCAAAACTTATTTCTCCCTTACGTATGAGAAATTCAGTTATTCTCTGTTGGAGCAACTGCAAAGTATATTTTGAAAAATTGACCTTTAGATTAGATTTTTCAATTATGAATGTTATGTCCGCAAAAAATTACAGTGATCCAACGGTTGTTTTTTCTTAAAAATAAAATAAAATAAAATAAAAAATCAACTATGAAAAGCTTTGAAACTATGACGCGAAAAAGTCATTTTTTTTATTCTGACATTTTTTAAAAACTGACCGCTGGATTAATATGATTTTTTGTGGACATTACATTAATAAGAGGAGAATCTAATCTAACGGTCAATTTTTCAAAATATTCTCTGCAATTGCCCCAACAAAAATCACTTAATGTAACTTTGCATTAGGTGTAGTTCCATATGTACAAAAGAAGTAAGCTTTGAAATAAGGGATATTTTTATCATTCAAAACATAAAACTTAAGAGAATGAAGTGCAAATGACTAATGGTGGAATGCCAATAACATTTAAAAAAAAAAAAAAGATATATTCAAAACTCATCTGCCTAGCTATCTTCCCTTATATAATGGGCCGGGTAATTTGTTAAAAAGTGACTGTAAACTCAAAAAGTGATTTTTGGTCCAAAGTTGAGTTCCACGTGTCACTGTGAACAATTTCAACTCACACAAGAGTAGAAAATGGATGCTAATTAATCCTTATAATCTCTCCTAGCTACCTATCAAGGGTAACTCACTTGGTAAAAGCGAATATATAATTATATGGTTAGGTGTAGGATCGTGGGTTCGATTTCTCTTGGGAGCTATTTAAGGTGGAGAAGTCGTGAGGGATTTATTCCTCATGAAAATCCATAGTCCCGACATGGAAGGCCTGTCTTTGACCGAACCGGAGAAGAAATTAGTCGAGGTACACGTAAACTGGCCCGGACACCACTCACTGTTGAACCAAAAAAAAAAAAAATTTCTCCACATATTTGGAGATGCTAAGATTTGGAATTGTCAAAGTAGTAAACACTCTACTTTGATTTTATTCTCTTCCCTTTTTTTAGTTATATTGGAGGGGATTGTACCCTTAAGTCTAGTCTAATCCCAATCCATTTACCCTCACTAACCAGACTGTTCTTGGCGATTTACAAATTGTCCACTTATATATATATATATAGTAGGTTTTTTTCCAAACACATTGATCCCTTTTTATATGTGATACTTTTCACACATTTCAACAATCAGTCATTTGATTTTGTAACAGAAAAATAATGTTAGATTTATTACTCTTCCATACAGAAGTTTCATAATTCTTCTCGATATATTATATTTATTGTGAACTATTTATCGTATGGGAAAAATAATTTATAGAAATTAAAATATATATTAAAAAAATATATGAGATTTTGTGGGGGATTATAGATTTTGACTCAAAATGCTATTAATATGTCATTTGCGTACACATGACCATTTTTCTATTAAAAAATCAAACGACAAACTAAAAGAATTGTAAAAAGGACTAAAAATCAAAATATCATGTGACAATATGATAGAACTCATGCATTTTTGAAATATACAAAAAATAAAGATTATTTTGATATAAAATTTGGTTCCCATGGCATGCATTACTCTTTTGGAATTATTGAGCTTCCGAATACATAATTTGGGAAGGTATTGAAAATAATTTAGAGAATACTTTCCTAATTACTTGATTCGTTTATCAGTAATGCTATTTGGCCCGAGAAATCTGCCCGAAAAAGTTCCCACCTTGACAAGGAATGAGTAGGGGTGTGCAAAAACCCGCCCAACCCGACCCCACCCACCCCGAACCCATCCGCAATCCGTGGTTACAATGGTTAGGCGGGTTGGGTTGGGTGGATTTGATTAATTTTTGGAGGGTTGGGTCGGTTGGCGGGTATAGAGGTGACAACCCGCCATCACCCGCCAAATAATTATATATAAATAAATAATATATTTATATAAAATAAAGTGTATTACTATATTATATTTTCCCTTAATTGGATATGCTTGCAAGTTAGTGTTTTTTATTTCTTTAGAGATGTTTAATATGATAGTTTGAATATGCACTTATTTGATTTGATATTCTTTCAATTTTGAATGTAAAACCATACGTTAGTTTGTAAGATTTTTTAATAATAATAAACCTTTATTATTATGTATCTAGTTAGTAGCTTCTATTTTTGTAGGACAATTTATTTTGGCACTTTAGTTTATTACTATTGGAAGAATTGTTTGGATTATAGTTTAATTACTAAATAACACAATATTGCGTTGTTATATACAAGTTTGAGGTGTTTTTGCTTGTTAAAAAGATTTTAAGAACTTTAGGTGTTTATAAAAAAAAATAGTAATGCTTCACCCGCTCAAATCCCCCAACCCGCCGGTTGAAACCCGCCATATATTTAACCAATCCGCTGGTTATTGAAGTAGGCGGGTTGGTTGGCGGGTGGGAGAATTAGCCACCCGCCAAGGGCGGGTTGGTTGGCGGTTTTACCCTCCACCCGCCCTCACCCGACCCGCGCACACCCCTAGGAATGAGGATGTGGCATGACACATGGCTGCTTGTCTGGGATGAAAGAGTGGGATAAAAAAATTCACGAAAGTAAATAAATAAATAAAGGGAAAAAATACACTTTGCTCTCCTATACTGTTACCCAAAAAGACTTTACATTCATCTATTTACTTTAAAAGCCGACACTTAGCCCACTGCACTTTTAAAATTTAGTATAGGACCTTACGGTGGCTTATGGTGTTTAATTATATTTTGATTTTACCAATATACCCTAACCCTTCTCACCCGACTCCCCAAACGGTCACTTTTCTCACCCGACTCCATTTCTCCTAGGCCAGAAGAAATCCCTGCCTTGCCCAAAAAAGTTCAGTCAGTCTGCATAAAAGTCTGGTTGGCCTACCATACCCTTCGACGTTGAGATCTAGTACCACGAACCAACCTTCTCTAGAGCAATTGCCCACATTGTAGGTAAACCCTGTGACCCACTTCCCTTCAATCCACTTCCCCTTTTCATTCGTAATCAGACCTGTAGCTCCAGCTCTACTTTCGTGATGTATTTCAGGAATATTGACATTGCACTTTTGACATCCATCTGGTATAGTTTTTATTTTTTAACAGCAGCAATAGCAAGTAAACTGCGGACTGGCATAATGCGAGTAAGAAGGGCAAAAGTATCTTCCTAATCAATGCCATGTTCCTTAAGTAAATCCCTTGGCCACTAGAGGAGCTTTGTAATACTTGATTGAACCAATAGAATGGGTCTTGATTTTGTAAACTCATTTATAATCCACAACTAATTTTTCAAGAGGAAGGTAAACTAAATCCCAAGTAAAAGTGGTATGAGAAGTCTGCAATTCTTCAGCCATTGCTTATTGCCACAAAGGATTAGAACGAGCCTCATGATAAGTCTACGATTCATGATGAGAGAGAATAGTGGAAAAACAATGAAAATCACGAAGAATGATATATGGTTCCCACATGCAAGTAAGCCATACAGAACAAGTTAGAAACGATGATCCAACTCAATAACCTAAGTTACTAAGTGGAGGGTCTAGAACTTATTAACCAAACTTAGGTGATGTGAGAAACCGATGTGAGACAAATCTTTTAACACTCCCCCTCGCCTACAGCCCGGATGTGCGTGGACGATTAAACTTTGAGCCAGAGATTTGGTAGGCCTACGAGTTTTTAGATTAAGAGTTCCCCCGAGCATTGAGACATAGGATAGAGGATAGATACCGCATACAGCCCGGGTTGTACGCGGGTGGACGAAACTCCGAACCTGAAAATTAGTGACTTATGGGTTCGAGGGTGAAGAGAGCCATTGGCAGTGAGACGGGAGTGAGGGGAATGGAAAATATGAGCGCACCCAAGATTTAGATCTGTTACCATGTGTTACCACACTAAAAATCGGTCAATGATTGTTAAGGCCGAAATTCTCAAAGCAAGATTCTTGTAAGGCCGAAATTAAGAAAAAGCATTATATGTATTCGGTCTATGAAAAATCGACCTTGAAAAGACCAGGTCAACAAAATATCCTCTATCAGATGTGGCCTTGATAGCCTTGATACATCCAAAACCAACATAGGTGATCAAATAACAGAAAAACACGTGGCAGCATCTGACGAGGAGCTCACATGCATGTTGATATCTGATGAGAAACGTGGTAACGTGGCAACATCTAGATGGAAGTTCGAATGCACGTTCATATATGAAGACCAGATCAAAGATATGGAAGATACACGATCTCAACTAATCCCATAAAATGTGGAACGACTATAACTTTTAGCCAACTGGGATTTGACACATGGAAATTAGTTACAAGCACATTCGGCCTCTATAAAAGCTGAAGAGGACAAAGAAACAAAGGATCCACGATCAAATCCAAGCATCAGCTTTTAATCTTTTATTTCTGTTTTTGTTTTCCTAGTTGCTTTTCAATTCCTTAGGAGTAATTCATCGTGTAACTGAAGAATTCAAACTCTGGTTTGGTCAGGGATTAGTCTCTGTTCGGTTTATTGAAAGCTCATTTAACAAGTCTGTACTCAGCTAATATACGGTACGTATTTGTTTCTTTTGAGTTTATTACATTCCAATCTTATTTGCTTTATATTTAATACTGCAAAAGTCCTTGAGGATTCAAGGCAAGGAGAACCTACAATCATTTGATTGTTTGTAGTTGGCACGCCAGCAACTCACACACATCTTTCTAAAGAACCGATTTGTCGCCAACATTTTTTGGCACGCCTGTTGGGACCCTAAGTGTTAAAATAATTTATTTCTATGGCTCCTAAGAAAGATAACACAAAAGATAAAGCCAAGGAAAATATAGAGGTATCTGACTCACCTGATGATACTGTCTCAAGTCCTCAAGCAAGACTTGAGGAATTTAGAGAAACTCAAGAACAGGCTTTGGCTAATAATGTTTTAGCCGCATGCATGATGCATTTTGATGAGAGAATGCATGAGCAGAGCCAAGCAATGATGTCCCAAATGGCCAACATTTTAAAGACTTTTACAGAGTCTAACCAAATGGTGGCCAATGGTCTAAAATCGAATATGGATAGGGTGATGGACTTTATGACCGAAAAACTTGGTCCTGCAATGAATCAAGACTCGGCCTCAAGTGTTAGGAATAGAGGCCGTAATACAGACGCGGTAGAAATCAGAATTTTCAATACGACCAAGTTAAAATACAACAAAGGCCGAACGGAAATTTTGAACCAGTAAGTCAAATAGGCAATATGAACCAAAACCAAATGTTTAGTACACCTATACACACGACTTACAACAATCTTGTGTATAGGCCAAACGTTGGCCCAAGTGGAACAAAGGAAGTTCCCGTGAATTATGCACAGACTAACATTACAAGTTCCCCAATGCCCGGGGGGCAACAGATGTTCGGCTAATCCCAGGCAACAAATGCTGGGGGGCAACCGAATTTCAATTCTCCAGTCCAAAATGCACCAATGGGACCTATAGAAAGTAGTCGACAATACACACAGGGATACCCTCAAGTCCAAACTCCACATAATCCCATACCTACACCCCATGTCCATCACATGTATGGCCAACAAAATATGGCCGAATATTCTTTAGGAAACCAGCTAGAGGGAAATATGTTTGAGCCAGCTCATCCAAATCGGCCTTACCTCAACCGGGATGAGGTGGCCGAAATAATTAGGGAACAAATGGGCGGTCTGTGTAGTCCTAACATCAGGACAGCGTATATCAAGCCTTACCTCGATTATATTGACCAACTATACGAGTTCCCTAGACAATACAAAGTTCCAGACTTCTCATTATTTTCTGGAGATAACAAACAATCCACTTACGAACATGTCGGCCGATTCACCACCCAGTGTGGAATAGCAGTGGGCAATAGTTTCCTTAAATTAAGGCTATTTTCTAATTCCCTGACGGGTTCAACCTTTGATTGATATGTAAATCTGCCACCAGGATCGATAACAATGTGGCAGGAATTGGAACACACATTCCACCTTAGATTTTATAGAGCAGAGGCCAAAGTTACGGTCGGAGATTTGGCTCAAATGTACCAAAAGCTAGGAGAGAAAATAGAGATATTTATCTCTAGATTCCGTACTGCAGAGAATAAATGTAGGACCACCTTATCACAATCTGATTGTGTAAAAATGGTGATGGGTGGCCTTAATATTGATAATAGAAAAAGATTCGTAGGTCAAGAATTCATCGACCTAGGACACCTCTTATCAGCAGTCTCTAGATATGAAAAAATTCTAGAAGAAGAAAACCAGAGGAAGATATCCTCTAGGGGGACCTACTATAGGAACCAAAACAGAGATGCTGGTTACCTCGAGATCACTAATGACGAAGAGGAAAATTAGGAAAACGAAGTCGCTTTGGCCGAGTTATCCCTAACTAGGCCATATTCATGCAAAGCCCTAGTGAGGGCTAAATCAAATGTCACAGAATCAAAATCAAACGGTCAAAGAAGGCCGAACAACAATAACTATAGAGAAAGGAAATACGATTTTGATGTGACAAAAACAGAACAAATCTTTGACTTTCTACTCAAAGATAGGCAGATAAAGTTGCCTAAAAACCATATCATACCATCAAGAGATGAAATAAAAAATAAGAAATATTGTAAATGGCATGACTTGTGGTCGCATAATACAAATAATTGCATCGTTCTGAGAGATGCAATCCAAAAATCCATCGTTGAGCAAAAACTAAAATTTAGTGAAACCGATAAAACAGTGAATGTAGTAGATGAGGATGATCCTTTCCCTGCAGAGTTTTCGATTAACACGTTATATATGCAGGAGTCAAAGAAGCAAATGGCCGCTCCACCTACACCTGATGCGGCCAAAGAAAAAGGAAAAATCACCTCGGACAATCATGCACAGGCCGAATCACATAAACAATCGGCCATGAAAAAGTTCAGCATCACAAGAAGGGAGTCAAATCCGGAGGACTACACTTTTTCAGGCACCTACCACAAATACAGAAAATGGTCGAAACAATCACTCCAGCAATACAGCTTAATCAATGGATACCCAGTCCATTGTGGAAGATGTTTTATGGAGTTGGCCAGGCCAAAGCAATAGTCATGTTTCCCAAATGGCACAAATACGGTCGAACGCACTATCATTGAAAATAAACGCTGTAGGCCATTAATGGGAGACTACAAGCCAGATTTTGAGTTCCGAGCCCAGAACCAAGAAGCCAAGATCGGTTCTAGAGAGGTCAAAAAGACCTTCAATCCTCAAGGCATGAGCTTTAAAGTGTCTCTGAGGAACGACATGCTGATCGAAGATGCCGGATCGAGTAATACCGGCGACAAAAAAGGGCCACCTTCAGGAAGCAAGGCCGAAAAGTCTCCACCCTAAAAAAAGGGTCAACTGCGAGAAAGGGAAGCAGCCATCTCCAAAGAATAAGGCCGAAAGATCCCCTCAAGCCTGGATAGCCAAAGGAAATAGAGATAAACCACCATCTCCGGGGGCCAATGCAGAAACATCTCCTCGACCTAGAATGGTCAAACCTCCCCAGACACAGCCTAGTAATAGATGGTTGCAGGTCAGACATCCCAAGTTCCCACAACACCGGGAGACCGAACTGACCAAAAAACAGTTAAGGCGTGCGCAGAGAAGGTTTGCTAGACAGAAAAAACAAATCTTAGCACGGACAGGAGGTATCTGTATCGGCCAGAACAAATGGGTACGGGCTGACAACAACAAAAGGGGTAAAACAGAACCAGATGGTCGAGGGAAGGAAAAAACCAATCCGGAGCAGCATGGAGAACACTTTATCCAATTCGGGACATTACCAACTGCAACCCAGGTAAACATAGTTTTCACCCTCCCTTATGAATTTTAAGCAAAAGAAGACCAAACAAAATACCTAGAAGATGACATAGATGTTAAATTGGATGACAGATTAACTATTTGTTTATCTTCAAATGATAGTCGGCCAGAATCATTGGTCAAACAACAATTAAATATGACTTGCGATGGGATCTGTTTCCCAAAACCAGCAAGTAACATGACCAAACATCTTCGACCACTTTATATAAAAGCTAATTTCAACGGAAGACCGATTTCTAAAGTCCTAATTGATAATGGGGCTTCGGTCAATATTTTACCGACTTCTGTCTTCAAGAGGTTTGGAAAAACAAAGGCCGATCTTCTACCGGCCGAAATTTCGCTTGCCAGTTTTACTGGCAGCCCGGTACAGCCATTAGGAATAACACCTATAGAAGTAGCGGTTGGCAGTACATCTAGATTAACAGCATTTTTCGTAATGGACTCAGAGGCCAATTACAATGCTTTGCTTGGAAGAGATTGGATACATGCTAATATGTGTGTCCCTTCTTCCTTACAACAAATGTTAATCATGTGGAAGGATTCTAAGGCCGAATTAATTGAAGCAGATAACAATCCTTTCCCCATTCCAACTAATGTTGTTGAGTCAAAATTATACAACTTTGGAGCTATGCCATTACAATTCTCCGGCATAGACAAATATGGCCGACCAACTAAGGTCGCTACTTCCTCTCTGGACGTAGACAGCCTAAGTTAATTTTCCAAAGTTATTCATGGATCAGACAACAAAAGAAATATGTAAGGAAACTTTGGCTCGGATTACAGCATACTTGATCGAATCCGAAGCCATCAGGAATATTACGGCTAATCTAGCCGACTGCGTCGATGAAAACATCGATGAAATTACATGGCAAGATTTAAATCTTGAGCCAAAAAAGCTTAATGACGAAGCGACCGAAGTTAAAGATCCATTACAAGAAGTCTCTCTGGGAGAAAATAGGCCGATATATATTAGTCAGAGTTTACCAGAAAAAGATAAAATCCTATTGATTGACCTATTAAGGGAGTATAGAGATTGCTTTGCCTGGGATTACGATGAAATGCCAGGCCTTGATCGATCTCTGGTTGAGCACAAACTACCAATCAAAAAAGGATTTAGGCCATATAAACAACCACCAAGAAGAATGGCCCCACAAATCCATTTAAAGGTCAAAGAAGAAATTGATAGGTTACTCAAGGCCAGATTTATACGGCCTGCCCAATATGCGGACTGGATATCCAATATCGTCCCAGTAATAAAGAAAAATGGGAAACTTAGGGTATGCATTGATTTCAAAGACCTTAATAAGGCCTCTCCCAAACACGAATACCCTATGCCAGTGGTCGATATGCTTGTTGATTCGGTCACAGGATATCAAATGTTGTCCTTCATGGACGGCCATTCCGGCTATAATCAGATCTTTATAACCGAAAAAGATATATCCAAGACCGCCTTTAGATGTCCAGGTAACATTGGTACTTTTGAATGGGTAGTCATGCCCTTTGACCTAATTAATGCTGGATCGACCTATCAAAAAGCAATGGATGTTATTTTCCATGAGTTCATTGGAAAATTCATAGAAGTTTACGTTGATGATGTGGTGGTCAAGTCGACCAGTACTGAAACACATCTCTTACATCTAAAACAGTCTTTTGAAAAGATGAGAGAACACAAATTGAAAATGAATCCCTTAAAATGTGCATTCGGCGTATCAGCCGGTAATTTTTTAGGATTTCTAGTCCACCAAAAGGGTATTGAGGTCGATATCAATAAGACCAAGGCCATTCAAAGTGCTAATGCACCAACAAATAAGAAAGAGTTACAAAGATTTCTCGGCCAAATTAACTTCTTGCGCCGTTTTATTTCTAATTGTGTAGGCAAAACTAGAGCATTCTCACCCTTATTAAAGATTCGGTCAGAAGACGATTTTGTGTAGGAGAGGAATCACCAAGAAGCCTTCGAGAAAATAAAAGAATATCTATGTAAACCACCCGTCTTGATGCCGCCAATAAAAGGGAAGCCGCTCAAATTATATATATCGACCTCTGATAGCTCATTGGGTGCGATGTTGGCCCAGGACAAAGAAAACGGCTACGAGCAGGCCGTATTTTATTTAAGCAAGTCCTTGAACAATTTAGAAATAAAGTACAATGCGGTTGAAAAGCTGTGCTTTTCTTTATATTTTGCTTGTATCAAACTAAGATATTATATGATTCCTTTTGAGGTCTATATCATTTCTCAGACCGATGTTATTAAATATATGCTTAATAGACCGATCGTGAGAGGTAGAATCGCTAAGTGGACTTTAGTGTTGATTGAATTCAGCCTAATATATGTCCCACAAAAGGCGATAAAAGGCCAAGCGTTGGCCGATTTTTTAGCTGATCACCCCAATATCAATCTTGAGCCCGAAATTTTTCCCAGTATTGAGATAGGTAATATCGGTTTTGCACCTTGGACCCTGGCTTTTGATGGTTCAATGAAAGAGGAAAGTGCTGGAGCAGGGATCGTTATCATTTCGCCTACGAAAAAGGTAACTTGTTTTTCCCTTAAATTAGATTTTGAATGCTCAAACAATCAAGCCGAATATGAAGCATTAATTATCGGCCTGGAAATTTTACTTGATTTGGGGGTAGTGGCCGTAAAGATTAAGGGAGACTCCCAACTTGTTATTAAACAACTAACAGGGGAATATAAATGTTTAAGTGAGTCCTTAATTAAGTATTATTACAAGGCTAAAGAATTGCTTGACCGATTTATTGAGGTCAAAATGCAATTTATTCCAAGGAATGAAAATAACGAGGCCAATGAAATGGCCCAAATAGCTTCAGGTTTTAAAATTCCTTTAGGAATATTTAAGAAGATGGTCACGATTGAAAAAAGAGTTGAATCTTCGGTTTTATTTTTAGTCAACCGTGGCATAATGAATTTAGATATTACTCAAGAAGACTGGAGATTTCCTATCATTGAGTATTTAAAATATCCGACCAAAGAAACGGACATCAAAATTAAGAGGCTTTCATTGAAATTTGTTTTGTTAAATGACGAATTATATAAAAGGAGCCCGGACGGCCTATTACTACTCTGCATACCACAAGAAAAAGCGATGCAGGTTATGGCCGAAATTCATGAAGGAATATGTGGCGCACACCAAGCCGGCATAAAGATTAGATGACTAATAAGACGATACGGATATTTTTGGCCGAATTCATTTAAAGAATGCATAAAGTATGCTAAAGGATGTCAAGCCTGTCAAAGGTATGACCCAATTCAACATGTGCCTGCTGTTCCACTACATCCCATTGTGAAACCTTGGCCATTTAGAGGATGGGCCATTGATATAATTGGCAAAATTTTTCCACTATCTACTAAAAAACATGCATTCATTTTAGTTGCCACTGATTATTTTACAAAGTGGGTTGAGGCTATTCCGTTAAAAACGGTCACACAGACCGAAATAATAAAATGTCTCAAAGAAAACATTATCCACAGATTTGGTCTTCCACAAACAATTACGGCCGACCAAGGATCAGTTTTTACTGGTAGTGAAGTAATGGCTTTCGCAAAAGAATATGATTTTGAAATAATACATTCAACACCTTATTATGCTCAAGCCAATGGACAGGTCGAATCAACCAACAAAATTCTGAAACTCAATATTGAAAAAATGGTGGAAGATATTCCAAGGGTTTGGCATGAATTCTTGTCTGAAGCGTTATGGGCTTACAGGAATTCTAAAAGAGAAAGTACGGGAGTAACTCCTTTCGAGTTAACTTATGGTCATGATGCTGTTTTACCAATGGAAATAACAGTTCGGTCAATTAGAGTGGCACAACAAAATTTTTTATCAAATCAAGATTATTCAGATGCCATGTTGACCGAACTTGAAGACCTTAATGAATTAAGGCTTATAGCACTTAATCATTTAAAAGCACAAAAGGACAAGGTTGCTAGAACTTATAATAAGAAAGTTTGACCTAAAACATTTAGTGAAAATGATCTAGTTTGGAAAGTTATTTTACCGGTCGGTACCAAGAGTAATGAATTCGGAATATGGTCCCCAAATTGGGAAGGACCTTTTAAGATTTATAAGGTATTAAAAGGCGGAGCCTATCACCTACAAGATATGGATTCAAACATCCATAATCGGCCAATTAATGGCCGTTATTTTAAAAAGTATCATCCTACTATGTGGGAACAGTGCTACAAAAATATATGAACAGTAGGCATATTAATAAAACAAGAAACGACTAAAAGGCCGAAAAGATAGTATGATGCACCAGCGAGTCACCTTTTGACCGCAAAAAACCAAGACATCAAAAGTAACCAAAATACATTAAGGCCGAAAGGCCGAAAAATTTTAAAATAATCCAGAAGGCTCAACGGCCAAAGAAAATTGTTCAGAGACAACAAAATCATGCAAGAAAATTTTAAGGCTGAGGGACGATAGATGCGCTCGCTACGGGATCAGATGAGGCCAAACGATTGCTCTCTTTTTCAGCTATTTCACCAACAACTTGTGATTGAGAAGAGACAAGACTGATTGATGAGGGATCTGTTGGTAATGATGCACTCAAAGAAAACTTCAAAGAATCCACTGCCCTAGCCCAATCAGACATGGCCGAGGCTGACCTCTCAGAAGCTAACTTTATCTGGATTCTTATCTTCTCTGCTTGAGCACTATGGACTTTGAGTGAATGAGATAACTCCTCAACAACCTTGGCCGTATTAAGCATGTCTTCGTTAGCCTTCGCTTTCACTTCTTCGGCCTTCTCAATTTCATGCTGCAAATCCCGGAGCTCTTTTCTTAAGTTTTCGATTCGGTCAGAAATGGCAGAGATAGTCCTCACACTCTCTTGGTTCATCAGCTGAAAAGTCTCCATGTTCTTCAAGTGAACCCGAGCCTCAGACTTCATCTCTTCACTCCTTTGTAGATTTTTTTCCCCTTCTTCAATTTCCTTGCAGGCCTGTTCATAACCTACAAATATATTCACAAGGGAAGACACGAAGGTCTGAAGGTTCGCACTAAGGCCAGGGGTAAGATCAGAAGATGACAAAAGGACATCAGCAGAAGATTTAATTTGGTCAGACTCCTTGCAGGCATCTGAAAGAGTCATGGTCGCAACGCTCATCAAGTAACTCTTTGCTTCAGAAACATCGGTCTGCTTTGGAGTTGGAGGCTTCACTGGCTCTGTAGACTCTTCCAAGAAAGATCGCAGCCAGGCTAAAGTGTCACTTGGATCGACCAATGTAGGCCGACTCTGGCTAGGACCAGATGAAGGTGTTTGGACTAGTGTGACAGATGACCGAATGGGAGAAGGATTAATAGCAGGAAGAACGAAGTCAGTAGCAGCAGGGACAGCAGAATCGGCCAAGGCTGATCTTTTTAAAAGCTGAGGAGATGGTTTCCCAGACGGCATACAGTGTGTATCTGTTTGGGACCCAGAAGGAACAGATTGACTTTGATGGCCCAAAAATTGAAGAAGAGAATCTAGATCCTGTCGCCCTTTAGACTGTTTGGCCACCTTGGCCGCTGGAGCTTTTATTGTGGCTTTACTTGGCGCCTTCCTTTTGGGTTGACGAGGTGGAGGATTGGCATCAACCGGGGCATCATCTTCTTCAGATGATGGAATTGGCTCCAAAGGCTCCAAATGCCGATCTTGAACATTAGTATATCGGCCAGCTGCAAAAAATACGAACTCGGGATCAGACAGATCAAAAATGTTACATACGAATAGAAGAAACTTACACACTCTAAATCGAACATCAAGTGGCATATACACGGAACGATCCTTCCACATTCGGACTTCTTGCCAATTTGAGAAGTGACCACTCCAAGTAACACCATCAGATGTCGATTCAGAAGGCCGAGTTATGGGATCAATGGAAATAAAATCGGCTATACTCAAAGGAGTAGAAGGCATATTCGGCCTATTTTTTTCCAAAAAAGAGTTAAAACGGTCATGAAAGGCGTCCCAGTTTATTCGTCTTTTAAACCGATGTTTTTGAAAAAATAAATCCTTTTGTAGATTCTTCTTTCTTAAAATCACATTTTGCATTTCGTCAAGAATTTGACTATATCTGGATTGTACCCATTTGATCCCATAAAACTTTTCAAAGGCCAAGACCGATTGATAATCTTCATACTGGTCTAGAGGTATACATTTTTTCTTCTTTTGCCTTTTTTCTCCTGCAGACTGAACAGAAGACGAACGGTCAGCGTTGCTAGATTAGTTATCAGAAGTACATCTAAGAAGTAATCTATCAACAAACTCATTCGACCGATACGGCCTCAAATATTCAGACCAAAAAACATCAAAATCTGTAGTAGCATCTTCGTTGATAGGAAATGGAGGAACTGATGCAGGCCGAATTAATGTATAAATTCGGTCAATCCCTTCCACATCAACTTCCCTTATAAGTGCTGGTCTCTCCAAAGAACCACCATTGACCGAAAAAGTTATAGGAAAAAGGATGGATTGTGTCAAACCAAACTGGCGGGCTACATAATGAGGATTGTAAGTTTCTACCCCACAACGATTATTGACGGATTTCTCAATAATGACCCTATGGTGAATATCCCTAGCCGTCAAGACACTACTCCAAAAATTCAACAAGCCACAGACCGAAGGGAGAAATTAATAGCTTTGGCTACCCACAAAGGAAGAAATGAAGAGTTGTCATAAATGAAAAAATGAGATCGGTCTGCATGACAAAAGAAGAATTTGAAACAAGAAGAAAAAGATGGAAATTCACCATCATAATAGATGAATTGATAACCAAGAGATGGCACGCTAGGCCGAAGAGAAAAGCTCGGACTAATGGAAGGAAAATAAGCATGAAGCCATATTTGAAGCATCCATAAGGGACCACCCCAGGTTTTAAAATCAGAGGTCAAAAGATGATAGATCCCACAATAAAGACTGGATAAAACAAGAGGGCCCAGAGATACTTTGTGGCCATAACTGAGAAAATATGCCAATTTTAAATCGGCCTTTATAACTTGAAAGGCCGCAGTACAAAATAAATACTTGCTTATCCAAAATAATAGGAAAGCAATATATTCGGTCTGAGATATATCTCCCTCCTTTTGATTGAATTTGGTAATGAAATTTTGGTAAAAAGAATGTTTTCGGTCAAAAATGGGAAAGGAGCTATCATCCTCAGGAAATGAAGTACTAGCATTCACATAACCCCCATGAGGACGAAGACCGAATAAAGCGGCCAAATCTAACAGTGTTGGGGTCATCATGCCTTTATTGAAATGAAAACTATTGGTCGAAATAGACCAGAAACATAGAGCAGAAAGAAGAAGAGGTAGATTCATAAGGATGGGACACCTAGAAAAATATATGACCTCATGCAAACCAGAGACTTTCCATTCTTCAGCTTTAACCGCAGCAATACGGTCGAACCACTCGTTCCAGCCAGGAACAATAGTTGGCCAACACCTAATGGTACTCTCTAAGGCAGAAAATATCCTCGAATCAGGGTTTTCAAAAACAAAGGTTTCATCCTTATGCTTTGGGAAAATAGATTGAACAGAAGAAACAGCAGCAGAATCAATGAATCGAGGGCCTAAGTATAGGAATCATCCAAAGGAGATAATACATGAGCTGCAACAACGCTAGGATTAACTTTCTGGAACTGTTGAAGGCGAGATTGACCAGAAAACTCCTCACCACCAGTCGCCATGAAAGAAAACTCAAAAGTCTTGATAGAACAGGAGAAATGGCGGAGAAAACCCAAAGCACACCGAACAAATGACGAAGAGGATGGCGAAACTCGTAAAAAAGAAAGAAAAATGGGAGCTTTTCTACTGAGGCGACGGTGAAAAAATCAAAGGTTGCCGGAGGGAGTTCATTGGAGAACCAGAGAAGGCGAAGAATACCCCAGAAGTTGGAAAGAAAGTAAAAGGAAGAGAAGAGCCTACGGGTTTTAAATAAGACCTTTAAGGGATAATCATTAAAACCTATTTTTTCGCGCCCAAGAAACGTGAAAAGACGTGACTGATGTCGTTTCTAGCAGAGCCGTACCAAAGGACGGCAGAGCCGTATCAATTTACTACAAGACGATATCAAAATGACGGCTCATTTAATGCCACTTGTTCCATGCGCCATAACTATTCTGACGTATAATATTAGGTGTTCTCCACTGGGGATTTTATGATAGGCCGAATATATTTTGAATCGGCCATAAATGTTACAAGCCGATTTTTTCTATACTGATATATTCCATAATTCATTCCGAGAATTATGAAATATGGGGGGGCAAATGTTACCACACTAAAAATCGGTTAATGATTGTTAAGGCCGAAATTCTCAAAGCAAGATTCTTGTAAGGCCGAAATTAAGAAAAAACATTATATGTATTCGGTCTATGAAAAATCGACCTTGAAAAGACCAGGCCAACAAAATATCCTCTATCAGATGTGGCTTTGATAGCCTTGATACATCCAAAATCAACATAGGTGATCAAATAACATAAAAACACGTGGCAGCATCTGACGAGGAGCTCACATGCATGTTGATATCTGATGAGAAACGTGGTAACGTGGCAACATCTGGATGGAAGTTCGAATGCACGTTCATATATGAAGACCAGATCAAATATATGGAAGATACACGATCTCAACTAATCCCATAAAATGTGAAACGGCTATAACTTTTAGCCGACTGGGATTTGACACATGGAAATTAGTTACAAGCACATTCAGCCTCTATAAAAGCTGAAGAGGACAAAGAAACAAATGATCCACGATCAAATCCAAGCATCAGCTTTTAATCTTTTATTTCTGT
>JAESVK010046837.1:0-12574 GCA_017140935.1 Hamamelis virginiana | reverse complement strand
GCTTAATATATTAAATAAGATGGAGTTATCATCAATTTGTGTGAAGTCAAACAGGATCTCTTGTGTATGAAAAAATAATCATTAGTCAGAGTAATCTACTTGTTGGTAAATGTAAAACCACTACAAGAAATCGAACATTTAGTGACGTGCACAATTGTCACTAAAACTCAATTTTATCGTCACTAAAGGCCTTTAGTGACGATTTATGGAGCGTCACCGAGGTGTCACTGTAGACTGGTCATAAAAGGATATTTGTGACGACGTTACCACATCGTCACTAAAAGGTATTCCTTTTAGTGACGATATAAGGAACATCACTAAAAGTAGACAATTTGTGACGCATATTTTGTCACAAATACTTCGCTATTTTTGTCACAAAAAATCAATTGGTCCATCTACAATCGTCACTAAAAGGTATTTCTTATAGTGACGACTATACTTTTTGTGACGTATGTATTGTCACAAATTCTTCACTTTAGTCATCACTAAAAGTTCATTGGTCCATCTATATTCATCACAACTAATATGCATATTGTGACGACATAAATTATTAGTGACAATGCAAGTATTGTCACTATATTTTAAAAAAAAAAAAAATTAAAACATATTGCGACGACATAATTATTGTCACAAAAGATAATTATCTTATTGCGACAGGATTTATGTCGTCACAAAAGGATTTTTTAAATCTTTTATTTTATTATGTTTTTGTGACGATCATTGATCATCATAAAAGTTAATTTTTTAATGACTTATTAAAAATAAATACAAAAAACAAAAATAAAAACTCAATAAACTTCAACAAATTTCATCAATATTGAATTAAAATAATGAAAAATGTACATGAGTAGTTTAGGAAAATACAAACATTGTCTAAAAGTTAAAAAAAAATATCCTCAAACATTCCACATTGTCGAAAAAAATTATAACAAAACTAATAAATAAAAAAAGCGTATTCTGCTTCAATTGTCCATTATTTCCTTCAAGTTAACCCCTGCATTATAACTGCAAAATTAAAGAAAAAAAAAATTAGTATACTTAGTAAACATATGCAATGTGCAAAATACATTGATGTCATCAATAATAGTGACAAATATCAACTCAAGCTTATGGTAAGCCCAGAATAAGCACAACATTACAACATGAAGATTCAGAGTGACATAATATATCACAATCATGAAATTTAAAATATTTAATATAGCAAGGACTAACATTTTCTATATTGATACATATATTATTTCCTATATTGATATGAATAGTAAAACCAACATTAAATGAAGAACACGTGCCTACTTGTAATTTCAAGAACATCTAATAGCCCATGTTCTAAGTGTAATACAAACTATATATGACAAGCAAACCTTAAAATTTTCCAAATTACATGCTATACCACTGACTACGAAACTTCTAAAGAAAATTGTTTCTTGTTTAGATGGTTTATTGACTTATTCAAGTCTTAATCTGGCCATGAAGGTGACTTTGTAACAGTTCAATAGCATCATCTGTCAGGAAGAAAATGAAGGCATGGGTAACAAGTGTGTTATTTATGCACCAGACAACACAAATGGCTGCATCCCATGTTACTACCTTGTTATTTATGCACCAGACAACACGTACAAATGGCACGCAGTGATGGATTTGGAGAAAATAATGAAACCATGGACCTCAATGCTAACTTAAATTCAGAGAATCCTAATGAGAATACAATGATCAGTTATTATGCCTACCTATCCCATGAGTGTTCTTTACAATTATAGCATATTATAGGTGGGCAAGCTATTCTCAGATCACTAACCCCTTTGCAACTGAAGGAAAACCCCAAAAGTCTCCACTACAAGTTCAAAACAAAACCATCTTAATATGAGCAAGCTATTATCAATGTCATAATGACAATGGCTCTAGAGAATAGATACCACCATTATAAGTCACCTTAATATGGTAAAAGGACAATCATACCTCAACCTCAAACTTCAGTCGACGAGAGAAGGGGACTGTTAAAGACTGTTAGTGTTTGTAGAGTAAAACAAATGAAAAGGCTGAATATAGACAATGGAAAAAAAGAGAGCATAAATGTCAATATGGGACTCCAAAACAATAAAACAAATGAAATGGAAAATGACTAAAGCCAGCCCACCTGTATACCATGTGAATAGCAGCTAGTGATTGCATCGACCAAGTTTAAACCTAGATAGCAAATCCCTAAAAGTTAATTGGTATATATTGGCAAAAGAAAGAGATCAATTAATTGCCTAATTAAGTCCAGTAAATTCTATGTTACAGGAAAGATGGTACTGAAAAAAGAAAAAGAAAAATCTAAAAAGCTCTTTCTTAGCAAATCCCCAAAAGTAAATTCACACTATTTTATAAAGGCAATGAAATAGCGGAACAAAATGCATAATATATACATACACACACACACATATATGTCACTAAGGACCAAAAGTAAGTGAGTACAAAATGTCAGTGACACACCCTATACGGATTTTTTTTTTTTTTTTTTTTTTTTTGTAATTTAATATTTTTGGAGCAATTAGATAATTGAGTTTTTCCCCCAAAAATCCCTAGGTAAACTGTTCAATTAGATGCTAAAAAAATGTTCCAAGGACAACCTTTTCTGTAGAAGATTTAAAAAATAATAATAATAACAGAGATATTTGATCTATCTGAAAATATAGTAGTTTCTTGTATATAACTTCAATTTTTGAATCACATCTTCTTTTGGTTCCTTATTACTCTCTAGGTTTATGTTTCCACTAGAGAGTAACAAGGCAATTTCACCTATAAAAAATTAAATTCTCAAGAATCTTAATGTTAGAATAGCTATCAACATATGTAGAAATTAACTGCCAATAACTAATATTGACAAAATATATCACCCTAGCACACACCATGTAGACATAAGTTGCGCTTGCCAAAGGTGGAACCTGGTCCTATGCGACCTGAAAACCAAACCAATTTAAAATTATAGTTTATTCTACATTCTCTTACCCTGTACGTGAGAAGGGTTTCCAATATTGCTTCTACGTTATCTTCTCCTACCAAGTATTGAAACAAAGTTTTGAGAGAAAAATTGCTAGGATAAAAACTTAAGCTTCTATGAAATAATTAAGAGTGTGAATTACCATTTCATCAATTGCTTTAACCACCATGTTTTCAGAAAATCCCATTCCCAAATATAGTGCAAGCTACGAATGGAAAATTTCATTGCAAACAATTGGACATAAGATCTTTTACATCATCACCACAGCCATTCTCCTCTCCTCCGTAACTAAACAATGAAAATGGATATTCAGTACCCACTATTCCCATTCATATAGTGCTTAAACTAAAATGGAGAAATCACTGTAGATTAAGATGCAACACCTACCTCCCCCAAGCAACTAACAACTTCTTGACCGGGAATCCTTGAACCCGAACAAGAAACAAAAGAAGTGTCCTGAATCTCAAGCTCATCTTTACTGTCCCAGTCAAAACTGTCAATCTCTTTAATACCATCATTTGCATCCTAAACACAATAAAGGGATAATTAAACAGAATTATTTGAAGCATTAATGTTATTACCAGAAAAATAAAAATTAAAAAGAGAATATACCATTGCTCTACAACTTGTAATTTGCCCAACAGCAGCATATTAGAACTTCTCTGGAATGATATGTAAAACCCAGTAACACTATCATGAAAAAGCTTCAGTTCCTCATGAAAGAAAATAGAGAGACATGATAATGAAACTAATATAAATATACAAGACCACCAGAAAAAATGATAAGTACTTTGGAGCAATAAGCTTTCTCTTTTTGAGAGCATCAATATCAACTTGATCAACAGCCTGTAATCACAGTAAAATTCCCAATAGTTAAATAAATGACAGAACTACAATAGAAGTATGCGTATTAGATTTAGTAAGAAAAATCTCTAGATAAGTATTGCTTTCAAATTTCAAGCTAAAAAAAAATGATTTAGCACCATCACCTATAGGAATGGCAATGGGCTAGGCTTGGGAAGGGGCAGCCCTTCCCCATAGGAATTGATATTGAAACTCATAGCTAGAAGAAAATTCATAAGTCACCCAAGATTTAATGAATGTGATACTGATGATAGTAAATTTGCTAAAAAAAAAAAAACTTAAGCACCTCTCCATCTTGTATCTTTATAAGCAAATCTTTGACTTTGTCATCCACATGTTGAACCTACAGAAAAAGAACTAACATAAGAAGAATGACAAGGAATATACGACTATAATGGACATGGTACATACGTGAGAGCAAAAACCATCTCAAACCAAATGATCTATATGTGTGTGTGAGCACGCACATTACAACAGCTCTATAAACTTTGATGGATTTAAATGAACCAACACCACTTTAAGACAAAATAGCTAAAGAAATGAAGCTAATGAAACCATATATTCACAATATACACACAACCACAAGGTAATAATATCTGAATATTTGGAGGAAATATTAATGAAATTGTCAACACGCCACATACTATCACGCTCATACTCTTCCTAACGATGCGTTGTTTGGATGATTCCTTACCAGCCACCATGACTAGCTTTTCATTCAAAACTGTCCATTACAAGTGTAAGATGTACAAACTAACAGTAGTAAAACAACAAATAACATGCAATTATATGTGAATACTAAATGTGAAGATAAATTAACGGTGGAAAAAACAAAGGAAAAAGAGAACTGGAGTCCAAATTCTGACCCAAACTCTATCAAGCATTACAAATTCAACGTGAAGATCATTGTTCAACTTCTCCAAAATTCTTCAAAAAATAGCACTCTACATAGAAGAGTAATTAGAGTAAATAGCACTCAGCATATACAAAACTCAAATAGATTGGGATTTTAATTAGAAGAGTAATCGCTGGGGTTTTGCACAGAAAATTTCATTGGGGATTTTAATCAAATAGATTGTGTTAGCCTAAATGGTTACAATCCAGCATATGTTATATGGTTTTAATGATAACAAATATTTGCCGCTGCGTTATCCAAATATCTTGTGCTTAAATGTTAAATTTGTAAGACAGATTTTCAAGATAGACTGGAGCAAACAAATGGACAACAAAATCCATGAATTGGAGGCTCAAGTATTGAAGATGTTACTATTCCCAGAAACTGTTTTTCCCTATGAAAAATTTGGCTAAGTATGAAAAATGAATTTTTGATATATTGAGTTTTTCAAAATAATTTTTGGCGGTAATTGATCCCTATATACTCATTAACTGAGTACAGCCTTGAGGTAGCTTTTATACGTGGTATATAATACCTTACTCGATAGATCAATTTTTGACACTGTTGACGAAAATTATTTTTTGTACTAAAATTGATTTTCTACATTTTAATTTATTGGGAATTTGATTTTCTAGTATTTTCCATTGAATCCAAATGGGGGGTACTTCCTTATTTACATTGTAAACTTAAGTAAATGAAAGTAAAAGTAATTAAAAGTAAAATGCAACCATTTACTTAAATGTTTATATGTAAATAAGTGTTCTGCAGGAATAGTGGCAGATTGCTGTTGGAGTAATTGTCAAAGCTGCTGCTGCAACATTTGACATTATGAATGCTGATTCAAACATGGCTGCACCTCCAAACGGATTTGTTGCATTTTTCAAACCAGTTTGAATCTGCAGATTGCCAAGACGCTCCTCCTAGACGCTCCAACGTATAGCTGATTTCTAAGGCTATAAATACACTTGCCATGAAGCCTAATTCAATACACAATCATATACACTATTACAGCTTACAAGTGTTCATCATTCTTGAGTGATTCAATTCCTGTATTTCTCTCTATGAGCAAATTAGTTTAAATCTTTGAGAGATATTATTGAGAGCGTATTTGATGTATTCTCAGAGTTGTTGAGAATCATATTGGTGGTCATCCATATTCACTTGTATTTCTTGTGAATTTAAGGTTTTGTATAAACCTTGTTTGGTGAGAGTCTTCCACTGTGAAAGAAGGCTGTGTAAAGGTTTGAATCTCCACCGAAAGTGAGATTGATAGTGGATTAATCCTTGAGACGGAGATCTTGAGGCGTGGAAGTAGGCGGAGACCGAACCACGTTAAAATCCTTGTGTTTGAATTTCTCTAACTCTATCTCTTGCATTTAAATTTATTTACTTGCTTTATATTTTGCTAAGTTGAGATTTAATCTTGCATTCTAGTTATTAAAAGTTTGAGTTTTCAAAAACACTCTATCCCATTTTTAAATAGTTTTTAAATTGCCAATACTCTATTCACCCCCCCCTCTAGAGTATATTTTGGGCCAACAATTGGTATCAGAGCAAGTGCTCATTATATTGTTTGTTGAGCTAAAGATCAAATGGCAAACCAAATGGAAAACCGACCTCCTTTCTTTGATGGTAAAAATTATGGGTTTTGGAAACAAAGAATGAGTATTTTTCTTCAAGGACAAAGTTTTAAAATATGGTTCATTGTTTGTGGTCACACAAAACTTCCTACAAATCATGTAGATGAGTGGACTGAAAAGGATCGCAATGTCCATCAATTTGAATGCATAGCCAAACATTTATTGTATCATTCTCTTTGTAAAAGTGAACAAATGCATATTTTAAATTGTAAAACATCAAAAGAAATTTGGGATAAACTTGAAATGATTCATGAGGAGAATTCTCGGGATAAAAGGTCCAAAATTCGCTTGCTCATTCGCGAGTTTGAAACTTTCCAAATAAATCATGATGAGTCGATTTCTCAAATGCATGCAAGATTCAATTGCCTCATTAGTCATTTAGAAATTTTTGGAAAAACCTATACTAATGAAGATCTTGTAGGTAAATTTCTCACATCTTTATCAAAGGAATGGGAACCAAAAGTCACTTACATCGTAGAAGCAATGGACATTTCAAATCTTAGCATGGACGAGCTTATTAACTCTCTTCTTAAACATGAATTATATTTGAGGAATCAAGATATTGAAGAAGAAACAATATGTCCATCACCTAATCGTGCTCTAGATGATAACAATGATGATGATGATAATGAGGAAGATATCCAAGAAGAGAATGCAAATTTTTGTTTCTATGCCAACATAGAAGAAGATTGTCTTATGGCAAATGATGATGAAAAAGAGGTAACATCTATTTCTTATTATAGTGATAATGATGAATGTGATTTATCTTTAGAGGAATTTCAAGAATTAAGTAGACTGTTACATAATAAAAATTGTTTGTTAACAAAGGAACTTAAATTCTTGAATAAAAACCTCTCAACTCTCACAAATGAGAAAACAATTTTAGTCAATGAAAATTCTGTTTTAAGTTTGGAAATTGAGAGACTTAAGAAGGAGAATGAGTCATTAAGAAACATACCTTCCACTTCAATATCTTCAATTGATTTTTCTGCTTTAGAAAAAGAAAATAAATGTTTAAAATCCAAAGTTGAAGATTTGAACAAAATTGTTTTCAGTTTTACAAGTGGAAAAGAAAATTTTGAAAGGTTGTTAGGAGCTCAAAAAGTTGGGCTAAACAAAGAAGGATTAGGATATGAATCAAAATCCAATACCAAAAAGTCTTCACTTTATCTAGACTTCTTTGTGAAAGCCTCAATGAAAAGAGACACCAAACAACCAAAATCAAAACCTCATTCTCACTCTCATAACTCAAAACAAAATGCTAATATTATTTGTAATCATTGTGAGAGAAAAGGTCATGTCACATTCAAGTGTCCTTTTAGAGGTAGAAGAGGACTTGGCAAAAATGTAGCTTGGATTAGAAAGGAACCCTCTTCCAAGAAATCATATGAGCCAAAGACTATTACTTTTGATGAACTTAAAAGATTGAGAATCCTAACATTATAGGACCCAAAAGTTTTGGGTACCAATAGTTTTATTGCATTATCATTGTAGGTGTGTTTGAAATCCATTCATAAAAAAGGATCAATGGTATTTGGATAGTGGATGTTCAAGGCATATGACCGGAGATAAAGCTAAATTCATCTCCCTCACTCACAAGGATGGTGGCTATGTAACCTTCGGTGATGATAGCAAAGGTAAAATTATTGGTAAAGGTAAGATTGGTAATGGTTCTATTACAATTGACAATGTATTGCTTGTTAGTGATTTAAAACATAACTTGCTTAGCATTAGTCAATTATGTGATAATGGTTATTATGTGAATTTTACTTCAAATTCTTGTAATGTTTTGGATAAAAACAAAAACAATATCCTTGTTGCAAATCGTTTTGGAAATGTTTACATCACAAGTTTTGAAGATTTAGCATCTCAAGATGTAACATGTTTTTCGGCTCTACAAGAAACAAATTGGCTATGGCATAGAAGACTTGGGCACGCTAATATGGATTTAATCCAAAAGCTTTCTAGAAATGAACTTGTTTTAGGTTTGCCCAAATCAAATTTTTCAAAAGATAAAGTTTGTGATGCATGCCAATTTGGAAAACAAATCAAAGTTAGTTTTAAACCCAAAGCGCATATATCTACATCTAGGCCTTTGGAATTGTTACATCTCGATTTGTTTGGACCAAATGATGTAGAAAGTCTTGGTGGTAAACTCTATGCCTTTGTTTTAGTTGATGACTATTCAAGATATACATGGGTTTTATTCCTTGCTCACAAGAGTGATGCTAGTGGCGAATTTATTAAATTATGCAAAAGAATTGAAAAAGAACAAGGCCACTCCATCATTAGTGTGAGAAGTGATAGAGGTAGAGAGTTTAAAAACCAAGACATCGAAAATTTTTGTGATGAACAAGGATACTCACATAATTTTTCAGCTCCCAGAACTCCACAACAAAATGGAGTGGTTGAAAGGAAGAATCGTTCATTACAAGAGATGGGTAGAACCATGCTTAATGAACATAAAATTCCTAGAACCTTTTGGGCGGAAGCGGTTAGCACCGCTTGTTATGTGGGAAATAGAGTGGTTATTAGACCTATTCTAGCCAAAACTCTTTATGAGCTATGGAAAGGTCGAAAACCAAACATTGATTATTTCAAAGTATTTGGATCTAAGTGTTTTATTTTGAATGATAAAGATTATCTTGCTAAATTTGAATCTAAATCCGATGTGGGCATCTTTATTGGTTAATCAACTAATAGTAAAGCATATCGTGTTTATAATAGACGTACTCTAACTGTGCAAGAATCTATGCATGTTGTATTTGATGAATCTAATCCATTTTCTCCTAAGATTGTTGTTGATGAGGATGAAAACAGTAAAATGCTATCAAATACAAATGAAGAGCTTGCTAAGCTCAACATTGGTGATTCTACACCAAATGATGCACCCCAAGAGCAATCTAAGGAGGGCTCTTCAAATGAAAAGATGGAACCTTCAAATGATCCTCAAAAGTTGCCAAAAGCTTGGAAATTTGTGAGGAATCATCCAATTGATCAAATAATTGGTGATCCTTCACGCAAGGTGAGTACTCGTTCTAATCTTAGAGATGGTTGTAATTATATTGCATTTGTTTCTCAAATTGAGCCTAAAAACTTTAATGAGGCTGAAAATGATGAAAGTTGGATTATAGCTATGCAAGAAGAGCTTAATCAATTTGAAAGAAACAAAGTTTGGGAACTTGTTCCTAGACCACATAACCATTCCACCATTGGTACTAAATGGGTTTTTCGAAATAAAAAGGATGAGAATGGTAATGTAGTCAGAAACAAAGCAAGACTTGTTGCCCAAGGCTATAACCAACAAGAAGGCATTGATTATGATGAAACATATGCACCGGTTGCTAGATTAGAAGCCATCCGCATGCTACTTGCATTTGCTTGCCATAAAGATTTCAAACTTTATCAAATGGATGTGAAAAGTGCATTTTTAAATGGTTATATTATGGAGGAAGTATATGTTGAACAACCTCCCGGTTTTGAAAATCACAATTTGCACAATCATGTTTATAAACTTTCAAAAGCTCTTTATGGACTCAAGCAAGCACCAAGAGCATGGTATGAAAGGTTAAGTGGATTTTTGCTTAATAATGGTTTCATTAGAGGCAAAATTGACACTACCCTTTTCATTAAGATTACAAATAGTGATATGCTTATAGTACAAATATACGTTGATGACATTATATTCGGAGCTACTAATGATGCTTTATGCAATGAGTTTGCTACATGTATGCAAGATGAATTTGAGATGAGCATGATGGGAGAATTGACTTTCTTCCTTGGACTTCAAATCAAGCAAACACAAAATGACATATTCATCAATCAAGCCAAATATGTAAAGGACATGTTGAAGAAATTTGGTATGGAAAACGCTAAGCCAAGCCCCACTCCTATGTGTACTTCAACAAAGCTTGATGGTGATGAACATGGTAAGAAAGTAGACCAAAAGCTCTATCGAGGTATGATTGGTAGTTTGCTTTACTTAACCGCTAGTAGACCGGATATCATGTTTAGTGTATGCTTGTGTGCTCGCTTTCAAGCTAATCCTATGGAATCTCACTTGCTTGCTGTTAAGCGTATTTTCAAATATTTGATTGGTACATATGATTTAGGATTATTTTACCCTAAGCATGTTCCTTTTGTTATTGTAAGTTATTCAGATGCTGATTTTGCCGGTTGTAAATGTTGGTGGGAGTGGGATGCCTGAGGTCACTTGTGGTGCACCTCTGAGAGAATATTTCACACAAAACAAACTTCAAATTGAACTTTGAAAATAAACTACAAACACACTCTGATGAAACTCACAGATTACAACAACTCTCAGTTCTCTCTCCACTCTGTTTCTCTTCTTCACTCCACACATTGCACTACATTGCACACACATATTTATAGCTAAAATCAAATAGACCAGTTGCCAGACAAGCTGCCAACAAGTTGTTCTAGAAGCCACCCTACAGTAAGTCTACAGCCACCCTTCATGCATAAAAGTCTTCAGCAGCAGCGCCCTTCTTTCAACAAATTCAACCATTCATTAATTGACGCCGATTTTGTCTGTGCAGAAAGTCTTCAATCAAGTTTATATTTTCAACAGTAAAACCGATAGGAAGAGTACTAGTGGCACTTGTCATTTTCTTGGCCACGCGCTTGTCTCTTGGTTTAGCAAGAAACAAACTTCAGTATCTCTTTCCACAACCGAGGCTGAATATATTGCAGCAGGAAGTTGTTGTGCTCAAATCTTGTATATGAAACAACAACTTGAGGACTTTAAGGTCACACTTGATCACATCCCCATTAGATGTGACAACACTAGTGCTATCAATATTTCTAAAAATCCATGTTTGCACTCACGCACAAAACACGTTGAAATTAGGCACCATTTCATAAGAGACCATGTGCAAAGAGGAGATGTTGAACTTGAATTTGTAGGCACAGACCATCAATTGGCAGACATCTTAACGAAACCTCTCAATGTGGATCGTTTTTGCACTATTCGACGTGATCTTGGTATGTGTAGACCTTTAGACATTAAATGATCTTTCTACTACACTTTATGTATGCATTTGTTGAGGGGGAGCATGTCTCAATTTATATGTGTGTGTGTATATATATACATATATATTTGTATTTTCAAAATAAAATAAAATAAAATAAAAATATTGTATTTCTCAATTTTTTCTCATACACTTTTTGAGGGGCGATCTCGAGAAGAAAGAGCTGCTACACAAATCTTTTGGACTTCAACCAAAAGCTTTTCTTGAGTTCCTTGAATCTGGTCATTATATTCTTTTAGCTTTTTAAGCCTTGGATCCAACTCCTTGGCATATGAATCCACTAGAATTTTTAAAACTGTATTCTCCTTCCTCAAGCTCTTATTCTTCTTCTTCATCCCAGCAATTAACTGTTGTAGAACTTGAACTTGATTCGTTAATCGCTCAACATCTGTCATTCTAGCACGCATGCGCTGGGTCATATTGGCCACTGAATGGGTAGCCCTTATACAAAGGGTCATGGACTCGTTCACAGCATCTGCACCAGACCTTTGGGAAAATCTGTTATCCCGAGGAACAATGATAGGTCGAGTATAAGCCACATTTGGTTCATTCAAGTCAGGAATGTTGTAAGAAAATTGGGAAGCCATTGAATAAGCTCGGAAAAGATGAAATCACAATTCAGAGAATTGAAATTTTTTTTATTGAAAATCTTGAAATCATCTGAGATTTATGAAATGGTTAGAATCCAGCAATCACTACTTTACCAGCCGACTTTTTCAGCATGAATTCTGGTTCTTTTTTCAAACGAAATCACATCTTTTTAGAAAATTCAGACTTTTTCAAAAGAAAAATCCAATTTTTGCAAACGCACAGACGTTTTTTTTCAACAGCTTTGTCAGATTTCGTATTTCAAAAATTTCAAATCAGTTTGACTTTTTTTCCACACACGTGATTTTTTTTTCTTATAAATTTGAGCTTCTTCCTTCATTTTACTCACTCAAATCTCAATCTCATCTTTTGATTCTCGATTTTTTTAAAATGCAGCATCATGTCTTGATTCATGATCATTTTTCTCATTTTCTTTCATTACATAGAGCTTTCATCAAATGTTTTGGCTTGATCCTATTTGTTCTATTCTCAGACACATCAAAAGCTCAGCTTTCTTTGATCATGTTTCTCAAAAGCATAATTTCTTCTCATCACA
>JAESVK010046835.1:0-24335 GCA_017140935.1 Hamamelis virginiana | reverse complement strand
GAACTTAATATGATTCCTAAAACATAAAAGAAGAAGAAGAAGACTAATATATATAAACTACCCAAAAATCCCTAAAATTAAACTATGTTATGCAAAAACCCATTACAAGAATAATGGTGTGCTTAAACATACCTTTAGCCTCCTTCTTCCTTGGTCTAAGCACTCTTCTTTAACCTCCAATGGCTCTAAATTTCGTGGCTAAGGTTGCTAGTGGCTGCTACAAGTGCTCCAAGTCTCCCAAGATCAAAAACTTGCCTCCAACCTAATCCCTAGGTGATGTATATATAGGAAAAGGCTTCAAATCGATCAATGGATGTCATTAAAACCCTAAGAAGTGATCTAAGGGTCTCAAATCAGTCTTCTAAGGTCTCTAAGGTCATGCCAAGTGTCCCAAGCTGAGCTAGATAGCCATTGGAAGAGCCCCAAAGCATCCAAACTCTCAAAAAATCGAAATTGGGCGAATCTGGGCATTGGGCATGGATGACCGTCCACCCTATGATGGTTGACCATCCAGCTTGGACGTCCAACCGTCCATTGAGGGATGGTCATCGATCCCTCAGCCCAATTTTGCCCTATCTCGACCCGTCTCGGCTGTTTTCTGCTTTTCGGGCCCGTTTCAAGTCCAAATTTGACGATTCAAGCGCCAAAACGATCGTGATTCGATTCTTCATGTTTCTAGAAGAGTTTGAGGATGAAAAACCTTAACCAAAGTCAAGGGATTGAGAGAAACCAAGCCGATTAGCTATTTTGGGCCTATCGGGCCCTTTTAGGGTTTTGAAATCCACTAACCGATTGGTCTCGAAATCATTTCTTCTTCTTGAAACAAGTTTTAAAATGTTTTAAGAAAGTGTTTTGAAGACTTTGAAGGCTTTGGTTTGATAAAAATATCGAATCCCGGTCACTTCCGGTCGAAACCCTAATATGGGCTTGAAAGGGCCTTTCGAGCCTCAAGAGCCAAACATGAGCCGGAAGGCTCAACAGGCCTTACCACTGATCAACTTAGCTATTAAACACACCCTAAATATCCCTGCCAAAGTCTAGGGACAATTCGAGACAAGATCGACAGCCATTCAGAGCCTTTGTGATTCGAAGGACAGCACTGCCTTTCAAGTTACAAAAGGCCTTATTTTCTATCAAGCCTGGCTCAGAATGCCATGAAACTTTACAGGGATACTCCTAGACTCTCTAAAAACTAAATACAAAAGGAACCGACTCAATCTGACCTAAAAACCTACATGTGATAATGACCTCTACCTAACTACTCAAAAAGGTAAAACTGGCAACTTAGGGTTTTAACACCCTATTTTACCTCTAATCACAGGCAACCATTCATGATCATACTCGTGGTCAAAAATGGATGTCTACAATAGCATAGAAGGCTTGGGCATGCAAACATGGAGTTACTTCAAAAGCTTTCTAAAAATGAACTTGGTGTAGGCTTGCCCAAAGCTAACTTTTTAAAAGATAAAATTTGTGATGCATGCCAATTTGGAAAACAAATCAAAACTAGTTTTAAAACCAAAGCGCATATTTCTACATCTATGCCTTTGGAATTGTTACATCTAGATTTGTTTGGACCAAATGATGTAGCTAGTCTTGGTGGTAAACTTTATGCCTTTGTTTTAGTTGATGATTACTCAAGGTATACTTGGGTTCTATTCCTATCTCACAAGAGTGATACATCTAGTGAATTTATAAAACTTTGCAAAAGACTTGAAAAAAAACAAGGCCACTCCATCATTAGTGTGAAAAGTGATAGAGGTAGAGAGTTTAAGAACCAAGATATCGAAAATTTTTGTGATGCACAAGGATACTCACATAATTTTTCGGCCCCAAGAACTTCACAACAAAATGGAGTAGTTGAAAGGAAGAATCGTTCATTACAAGAAATGGGTGGAACCATGCTTAATGAACATAAACTTCTTAGAACTTTTTGGGCGGAAGCGGTTAATACCGCTTGCTATGTGGGAAATAGAGTGGTTATTAGATCCATCCTAGCCAAAACCCCATATGAGCTATGAAAAGGTCGAAAACCAAATATTGGTTACTTCAAAGTTTTTGGATCCAAATGTTTTATTTTGAATGATAAAGATTATCTTGCAAAATTTGAGTCTAAATCCGATGTGGGTACTTTTATTGGTTATTCAACTAATAGTAAAGCATATCGTGTTTATAATAAACGTACACTAACCGTGCAAGAATCTATTCATGTTGTATTTAATGAATCTAACCATTTGTTTCCAAGAATGTTGTTGAAGAATATGAAAATTGCAAATTATTATCTAATGCTAATGAAGAGCTTGGCAAGCTTAACATTAATGATTCTTCTTCAAATGATGCATCTCAAGAGAAACCAAAGGAGAACACTTCAATTGTAGAAGATGAACCTTCAAATGAACCTCAAGAGTTGCAAGAGTTGCCAAAAGCTTGAAAATTTGTGATGAATCATCTAATTGATCAAGTAATTGGTGATCCTTCACGCAAGGTAAGTACTCATTCTAATCTTAGAGATGCTTGTAACCATATTGCATTTGTTTCTCAAATTGAGCCTAAAAATTTTAATGAAGCTGAAAATGATGATAGTTGGATTATTGTCACGCATTAAAGAACTTAATCAATTTGAAAGAAATAAAGTTTAGGAACTTGTACCTAAACCTAATGACCATACCATCATTGGCACTAAATGGATTTTTAGAAATAAAAAGGATGAAGATGGTAATGTTATTAGGAATAAGGCAAGACTTGTTACACAAGGCTATAACCAACAAGAAGGCATTGATTATGATGAAACATATGCACCGGTTGCTAGACTTTAAGCTATTCACATGCTTCTTGCGTTTGCTAGTTTTAAGGACTTTAAATTGTATCAAATGGATGTGAAAAGTGCATTTTTTACATTACGGAGGAAGTTTATGTTAAACAACCTTCCGGTTTTGAAGACAACACTTTTCCAAACCATGTATTCAAACTTTCAAAAGCACTTTATGGTCTTAAACAAGCACCAAGAGCATGGTATGAAAGGTTAAGTAGTTTTTTGCTCTCAAATGGTTTCATTCGAGGCAAAATAGATACTACTCTTTTCATAAAGCTTAAAGAAAATGATATGTTAATTGTTCAAATTTATGTTGATGATATTATTTTTGGTGCTACTAATAATCTTCCTCGTGAGGAGTTTGCTAAGTTTATGCAAGATGAATTTGAAATGAGTATGATGGGAGAATTGACATTCTTCCTTGGACTTCAAATCAAGCAAACCAAAGAAGGCATTTTGATCAATCAAGCTAAATATGTGAAGGACATGTTGAAGAAGTTTGGCATGGAAGGTGTAAAGTCTATTCCTACACCCATGAGCCCCACAACTAAGCGTGACCTTGATGAAAATGGTAAGAAGGTAGACCAAAAACAATATCGAGGTATGATTGGTAGTCTTTTCTATTTAACCGCTGGTAGACCCGATATTATGTTTAGTGTTTGCTTATGTGCTAGATTTCAAGCTAATCCCATGGAATCCCACTTGTTTGCCGTTAAACGCATATTTAAATATCTTATTGGAACTTATGATTTAGGCTTGTTATATCCTAAGCATGCTTCATGTCAACTTGCTAGTTTTTCGGATGCAGACTTTACCGGTTGTAAAACCGACCGAAAGAGCACTAGTGGCACTTGTCATTTTATTGGCCACCCGCTTGTTTCTTGGTTTAGCAAGAAACAAACCTCGGTTGCTCTTTTCACAACCGAAGAGGAATACATTGCCGCCGGAAGTTGTTGTGCTCAAGTCTTGTACATGAAACAACAACTTAAAAACTATAGGATTCATTTCACTCACATACCTATTCGTTGTGACAACACTAGTGCTATTAATATTTCTAAGAATCCATGTTTGCATTCACGCACAAAACACATTGAAATTAGGCACCATTTCATTCGTGATCATGTGCAAAGGGGAGATGTTGAACTATAATTTGTTACTACGGACAACCAATTGGCGGACATCTTCACGAAACCTCTCCAAGAGGATCGTTTTTGAACAATTCGGCGTGAACTTGGTAAGGTTCGACCAATGGAATTATAATTTGTGCATATTGTAGTATTCTTCTATTTTCTCTTTTTATTGCCTTTTTGAGATGACAAAGGGGGAGAAATATTTGAATACTTTGAATATCTTGAATTGTTTGATAATTGAGCTTGTTTATTGTTTATTCATATATTGTTAAGAATGTTGATTCAACCATGCTTGTTGTGCTAAATTGAGGGGGAGCTTTGCACTCTATTTATTATTCAAAGTTATGGTTTGTCATCATAAAAAAGGGGGAGATTGTTAGCCCTAAGGTCCTTGACCTTATTTCGATGATAACTAAACCATACCTTTCTTCTAACAAATGGTTGAGTGTTATGTATCAATAGATTGTCTTTGGAGTCTTCATCAACATTCATCAAGCATTCCAAGTGCTCTTTATTCAAATCAAAGCTCATGGTGATAAACTACAAGTGTCAAAGCAATTCAAAGATGTTCAATCCTTGAGGACCAACTTGAAGACTTGCTCAAGCTCAAAAAGGCCATTTGAAGTCAAGGTGATCTACAAATACTTTTAGGAACTCTTTGTAAGACTTCTCTCATGATCAATTGTGTAAAGCTCAAGAGAAAACTTTTTCACATCTCATTGTGCATTAGCATTCATGCCTAAAATGCTTTCAAAATTGACCTTAAATGTTTTGAAATACTTAGTTAACTTGTCAAAGTGTTTAGTGTTGATTTTGACTAAGAAATTTCAAATTATTACCTTTACAACTTCACTAGTCGACTAACCCATCTAGTCCTAGTCGACTAATTGGAGTACAGAAGCAATGTTTATGAAATTCTAAGTTAGTCGACTAATAACCCTTGACTAGTCGGCTAATGATTTCCTAGTCGACTAAACCTCTCTTGCTAGTCGACTAATGGAAGGTCAGTAGCTATATTTTGGTTGCAATTTTTCTAATCGACTAATCGCCCTTGGCTAGTCGACTAACCGATCCCGGATCAAAATTTCCCAAATGTGCTTAAGTTGGTAGTCGACTAACACCTCTTGTCCTAGTAGACTAACAAACCCAGATTTTGATCTTTTATGATTTTTGCTTAGCTAGTCGATTAATAAGATTGTCCTAGTCGACTAACCGAGCTCGGGAATAAAAAATGCCTTTGAAAATGCCTTGTTAGTCAACTAACAAGCTTGTATTAGTCAACTAAGGGTTCTGCAACTTCAAAATGACTCTTTCTTAAATTAGTTATTCAAGCATTAAATGTTCCCCAACCACCCTAAAACCTTCCTAATCCGACTTCTAGGGTTTCAAATGGTCATTTGGGTTTTGGATGACTATATATTGAAGGTTGGTGATCATTTATTGTTTACCTTGTGATTAAATCTTTTGTCTTACATCCATTAATCTTAAGCATTCAATATTCACTCTTTTCATTGATTAAAAACTCTTGTGCTTCATCCATTTGATTTGTTGAGAAGTTATTGTGCTTTTGTATTGATTACAAATCAGCTTTAAGAAGCATTCATTGTATCATTCAATATTCAATCTCTTGTATTGTGAGTTTTGTAAGGGTTTTGTGAGAACTCTTGTGGGTGAGTTGTCTTCCACCTTGAAAGAAGGCAAGTTGTAAATGTTTCTCCACCTTGAAGGAGTTGATTAGTGGATTAATCCTCGAGACAGAGATCTTGAAGCGTGGACTTAGGCGGAGACCGAACCACGTTAAATCGTCTTGTTTGATTTTCTAACTCAATCTCTTTATTTCAAGTTTTATAATTGCTTCTTGTTGTATTGAGTTGATAATCAATCTTGCATTCTACTCATCCATTTTTCAAGTTTGCAAAAATCTTGTATCCTATTTTTGAAAGTATTTTTATTTGCCTATACTCTATTCACCCCCCCTCTAGAGTATATATTGGGCCAACAAAAATGATTTTGAAAGCAATTGGTTAGTAGATTTCAAAACCCTAATTTGGGCCTGCAGGCCCTAAACAGCTAATCGGTTGACTTTTTTCTAAAACTTTGACTTTGGTCAATGTATTTTCACTTCAAACACTTCTTAAAACATGGAGAATTGAATCACGATTGTTTTGGCGCTTGAATCGTCGAATTTGGACTTAAAACGGGTCCGAAAAGCAGAAAAAAGCCAAAACCGGGTCGAAATGGGCTGAGTTAGGCCCAAAATAGGGCAAAATTGGGGCAAAGGCTCGATGACCGTCCACCTAGGGACGGCCAACCGTCCCCTAGTGGATAGTCACCTGAGCCAATTGCTAGAAATTGCAAAAATTAGAGTTTTTTCCTAGGACTCTTCTAGGTGCTTCCAAGTGGCTAGCTCTGCCTTGGGGACTTTGGGATGAGTTTGAAGACCTTGGAAGGCTGGATTATGACCCTTGGATAATTCTTAAGAGTTTTAATCTCAGCCATTGATCAAATTCAAGCTTCTCTATAAATAGAGAGCCCTGAAATCAGTTTTAGGGGATCATACAAAGCATTTAAAGTACCAAACTTGAAGATTAGAAGCTTAAGGTACTACATTTAGTCCTTTAGCATCCTCAACTATATTTTTTGAAGTCTTTGAAGGTTAGAGAAAAAGCTAGGAGCAAGGGAGAAGGAAGCAAAAAAGGTTAGTATAATTGTGGAGTTTGTTTTAAGTTTTTGCATACCTTTTCTTCTTCTTCTATGTCCATACCATGCTAGGGATGGGTACCTAATTTGGGTATTCAAAAGTTAGGAGTAAAGGTTAGTTGCATATAGGTTAGTATATAAATTTTATGCATTTATGATTTTTATTCAAGTATAGTTAGTTTGTTTTGAGTATGCTAAATTAATATAGGTTAATAGGAACATGTTTTGGTTTGTTTATACCATTCATTTTTATGTTTAATGTTTGAAATATCATATGAATTGTGTTCGAGGGAACAAGTTAAGGTAAGTCCCTTCCCTTATGTTTAAAATTGGTGTTTTCAAGCATGATGCATGATTATTTTGGTATATCATATTAGGTTGCATATTAGGACATTTACAATTCTTTTATTTATTTTTGTTGGGTTTTAAATCCACTTTTTGGTTGCATATAAATTTGTCCAAGGTTTAAAGTAACCTTAAAGTGGATTAAAAAATCATTTTTAAGGACAAAACTAACATAGAAATACGCTTAGGATCACATAGATAACTTAGATTGCATTTAGGACATTTTTCATGCATTGTTTACATTCGTGATTGCATTTTTTATGTATTTTCCAAAAATTCCAGCATGCATAATGTTAGTATATTAGGTTTTTAGACTAACTTAGGATTAGTTAGAGACTCTAGGATTAGGGGGTTACTTGACCCCACTTAGGACTCTTCTTTGTTGTAAGAATTACAATAGAAAAAGAGTTCTATTTTATTTAGGAGTCAACTTCGAGAAGGATTCTAAACAGTTATTTGAAAGTATTTAAAGTGGAATGAAATTTCATCCTTCATGAAAAAGTGTTTTGATCAAATTCAAACTCTCGAAGTTAGAGTCCTAGATAAGATAGAATTCTTTCGACTAGGTAGTTCATTACAATAGGAGAGTCCTAAGTAATCGAACTAAGTGGACTTTGATTCTTATCAAGAAATTGGTAAGGTACGTAGGCAGTCAATAGGGCGCAAGTCCAATCTTAGGTTGACTATGAGTCTCCTAAGGTCCTTAGGATTGTGTATACTTTTGTATTATCTATTAATATTATTATTATTATTCATATTTTGTGGTTGATTAGAGAATTAGATTTGCTGTGATAAGATTTTGATAAAGCCCAAACTTAATTAGGGTGAGGTGGGTGCCTACAAGGAGTACTTTGGAACCTTCCCACTTCATAACCTAGCCCCCGAATCCAATTCTGATTCGAAGACCATGCTTTTCCAAAATATGGGGTCACTGTTTTATTGAAAATAAAACTCTTTTTTATGGTTTCTTTATTCCTTAAAAATAAGATGGCGACTCTCAGTTTTTTCAAAACCCAATCTTGAGTGAATAATAGAGAATGATAAATGTGGATATTAGAGAAGGATAAATCGAGACGGATAAAGATCATCCACAATCCACAATGATCCAAAAGTGAACGGCCTCCAAAACCCCTGAGGTCGCTGGTTCACAGATTGGCGACTCCGCTGGGGATGTCGAGGGCTAAACTCCAATTAATTATTTTTGGGCTTTTCAATTTCTTAATTAATAAAATCAACCACTTGCATTTGTATGACTGTGTGACTTTAATTTCTACATCGTGTGCACATTGACTCTGGATGTTTAGGACGTTGTATGCTAAAGCCAACGATGAGCCTAGCCCTGGGCCCAGTCTCTTTGAGTCTTGGGTTCCATGTATGCGAAAGCCATCACTCTTCTCCCCACGTACCCTCAGGTATATCAAATGAACCAATCACGTACTGTTAGACCCACGCGGCATTCCTGATGTCACATGTGGTTAGGTATATCGATTGGACCGAGCGAGTAAAGGACACTCAGCCTACCCTTTGCATTAGTCCATGTAGACTGTCTCTCTAGGACACATACCCTACATCGCCTGTTCACACCCTATTGTAATGTTATGCTGCCGGATTTACCCCTCGGTTTTGTTTTAGCCTTGATTGTAAAGTGTGTAGAACCATTAGGGCTTGGATCTGTAGGATTAGACCTTTAGGAAATGCCCTAAACTCTTAAGGGATGTGTCTTCAAAGAGTTAAGGTACTTAATGAAGGCCTAGTACCCTGCATGTTATTGGACTTAGGCCTGTGGTAGTGTTATGCTGCCCGAACAGTGGTATTGATATGTAAGTTTTATGAGAAAATATGAGACGTGGGCTTTAGGCCCATGTCCTTTGAATAGAAGGTTTAGATTTACAGTGAGATTGGGATGTGGGCTTTAAGCCCATGTCAATTGGATAGAAGGTATAGGCTTGCGGTAAAGTTGAGATGTGAGTTGTAGGAATGAGATTCGTTCATGGGCTTTAGGCCTATTTTCATAGGATAGAATGTGAGAAAGAGAGATTGATGTGTGGGCCTTGGGCCCATACTTTTGTGAGCATGTGAGATGGTCATTTTTCATCATTTTTCCTATTGGAAGCTCTCGATTGATTCGAATCCTTTCCAATTTCTTTTCCCAGCATTCTGGTTTGGCGTCGTGATTCTCGTGGTCGGTTAATTAGCTTGAAAGGTTCATCCGTTGATTCAGAAATGTCTAGTCACGAGGATTGTACCCCTATTGTTGCTAAATCTAGTGGAAAAATAGTGGATGAGAAGATCGAGACACTTTTAAAAGTAGTATAAGAGTTAGTCCATCAGAAAAAAGAGGAGGATAAAATATGAGCCCGTACTAATCCCCTGTTTAATAATGTTGATGAGGAGAAGTGTTTCCTTAGGCATAAGATAGTTGCTGAGCCCACCAGGTCCGGTACATAATTTGTTTAGCCCATTGATCTGGATAAGGAGTCCAAACCCAAGGCCCCTGCCTTCTTTTCCGCCGAGCCCATTTTGTTGAGTAGTAAGGTGGAAGCCCTAGAAAAAGCCTTGAGAGGTATCAGAAAATCCGACGACTTAGTAGATATGTCGTCATCTTTTTCCCTAAGGCCTGTATGCCCACTCATTTTAGGATGCTTGAGTTGAAGAAGTTTGATGGGATGGGTTGTCCCAAGACCCACCTAAAGATGTATGTGATGGCCATGCACCCTCGAGGGGCTGACGATGAACTGCTAGCCCAAATGTTCCATGAGACACTGGCTGGATCCGCTCTTAAATGGTTTCTGTCATTGGATGAGTCTAGAATGAAGACATGGGAAGATGTATGCATCGAGTTCAACAATCACTACAAGTATAACACAGAGGTTGACGTCATTAGGAGGGCTAAAGCTTCCAAAATACCTAACCAACCTGAAGAAGAAGAACAAATCTGCTTGGTGGTGAAAAATTTGCTCCCAGTTTATCATAAACACCTGTTCTCTTAATATCTTCCAAATTTTCGAGCCTTAGTCGCTGCTGGTACCCAAGTAGAGGACGCCCTAGCCAATGGGGCCCTCGGAACTAATGAACCTTACAAGAACCGCCGTCCTGTCATCAATGGGAGGGCTACTGAAGTCAACGCCATATCTCAGCCTGCCCCATTCACCCAACCCCTTTCCTTGGGAAATAAACCATTCAGAAAATTCACCGAGCTCTACATGCCATTAGATCGAGTCTTTGAGAAATTGAAGGCTCGAGGCTTGCTCCAACCTTTAGAGCCCAGGCCTACACCCAATCCATTAACCAAGAATTACAATGAAAATGAATATTGCAACTTCCATCAGTCCAAAGGCCATATTACCAACCGTTGCATCCGCTTTCGCCATGAAGTCCAAGACCTCATAGACAATAAAACCATTTCCCCACCTTCTTAATCCAATGTCACCCAAAATCCACTTCCTACCCATGCTGTCCTACCACCAGCCAACATCAAAGTCATCCACACTAACCGTTATAGCCACTGTGAGCCTATCCATCCTCACCCTTCATCCCCTATCACCACAGTCGAGATGTCCCATCATTGTAAGACCCTTAAACCCATTATTTCACCCAAGCCAAAATCTAAAAAAGCCTTTTCCAAGACTGGGACCAGCCAGCGAGAGTTACGAAAGATATGTGAGGCCGGAGATCCCGAAGTAGGCCTGTTAGGTGAACCAAGCGGAAAGTTCGATTTCTATGTCCTTTATCCAAGGGTAGAGAAGCCCACTTTTGAAGAGCCCATTGTCCCTATTGGTTGGGATGATATCCCTGATCTGCCTAAAAGAAGTGTTCCTATGGCTCAGGTTGAACCCGAAGATCCAAACCTCATTCTTTCCGAGGAAGCCAGCCAGGTTATCCTCAAAATGCATTTTGAGAACGGAACCCGCATGACCTTCAAGACCACCATTATGCACGGGGAAGCTCGCTACTTAGCCCTTTATCCAAGACAACCATGGGTCACCCAATGTTTGAAGTCAAGATTGGTTTCAGATGAGTCTACTGTAAATGACGGGTCAGGAAGTGAGGTTGATATCATAGAATGGGAAGATTTGATGAATACACCCGAAGAGATATCATATATTTAGGCCAGCGATGAGGAAGATGCTAACCATGTCACTAGGGGAGGTCGTCATTTCAAGCCCACTCACTTGGAATCCGATAATCCCTTAGGAGAATTAGAGAGACCCCAACGCACTGAAGTTCAAGAGGAAGATTAAGAGATACTAAAACAGCTCAAGACGACTCAAGCCAATATCACCATCTGGGGGCTTTTAATGGCTTTTCAAAAACACCGGCAGACAGTACTTAGGCTACTTAACCAAGTTCAGATTCCCATTGATATTTTGCCAGAAGATTTAGTTGGTTTGGTCAGTCCAGTTTAGCATGGGCAGTCGATATCCTTCACAGAGTCAGACCTTCCGAAAGAGCGACCCCCTCATTTGCAAGCATTGTATGTCACGATGGATACTATGGGCAAAAGGATTCCTACTGTATAAATAGATAATGGACCAGCTCTGAACGTGTGTCCCCTCAGCACTGCCACTTCTTTAGGCATCGAACCATCATAATTCAAGCCGTCAGGGCAAACTGTGAGAGCCTATGATAATACTCAAAGGGAAGTAATTGGCATGGTCACCTTACCTTTAGCCATTGGGCCCGTAGAGTTTCAAGTTGATTTCCAAATATTAGATGTGCCTGCTTGTTTCAACCTCTTACTTGGTAGACCTTGGATCCATCCAATTGAGGCTGTGCCTTCTTCTCTCCATCAAAAAGTTAAGTTCCCCTACAAAGGCTCAGTCGTGACATTGAAGGGAGATTTTGAGATCACTCCTACCCGTGTACCCATCCGTGAGATCAAGCCTGAGATTGAAGAGGTACCGTTGACAGGCTTTGAGTACATACAATGTGTAGAGGTTGGGCCAGGATGTAAAAAGAAAATGGTGTTAGATTGTAGTCCATACAGAAATATGCAAGTGGGCCAGATCATGAAAGATATGGGCTTCTTTCCAGGAATGGGCTTAGGTCGTCGTCATTAAGGTACGCCTAGTCCTATCAAATATCCCTAGGTAAATTATCCTTTCGGATTGGGATATCAGAGTACCGAAGCTGACAGAAAAGAGATGGCACAGAAAAGAAGAGAGAGACAATTGGCCAAAGAAGAGGGACGAGTCCCTAACCTCACTCTGAAACCTTACCGACCCACTTTGAATGAGGCTTTTGTCAAAAAAAGAGATGATTTCCCTTATTGTGGATTCCCTGAGCCTATTTACATTGAAGATTAGAAAGCTAGAGTTCCTGGGTTTGAAATCTTATTCAACACTCCACTACCTCTCTCCCCAACTACCATCATGGCTGAAGAGCATACAGAATTTGACTGGTCTGACCATATCGATGAAGTCGCTATAGGGGCTATGTTAAAAGAGATTGCCTGCATCGAAGAGCATGTTCATGAACATGATCCTATCCACCTTATTGAAGATGCCACCAGTCCATTGACCAATTAGAGCCATGAGTATGAGCCTCGAGTTGAAGATCTAGTCACGGAAGATTCGCTCCCATCAGATGATAGCTTGTAGGATTTCTATGCTTTCTTTCCATAGGATTGTAGAATAGTGCTTTTGTTTTTCCTTTCCAATAAAATCATCCCTCCTCTGTTAGGATGCGAATGATAGTTTAGTTTGTGCTATCCCTCTTTCTTCATGATTAATAAAGTATTCATTTTCTTCATTCTTCTCCTTTGCAGCTTATTTCTTTTTTCTTCTATGGGTATATATGGCATGAACATAGATCCTAGAGATGATGTTCCCACTGAGTTTGAACAATGAAGGGAAATGGAACATGTTCGACCTAATATGGATGAATTAATATCGATTAATTTAGGATCCGATGAATCGCCTAAGATAATTAACATTGGGGCAACCCTATCATCACAAGAGCAAGAAAAATTGGTAGGATTATTGAGAGAGAATATAGAAGTTTTCGCGTGGTCATACAAAGATATGCCAGGGATTGACACCGACATAGTGCAGCATTTTATTCCCACTAACCCGGGGGTTAAGCCAGTTAAGCAGAAGTTGAGAAAAATGAAGCCGGAGTGGGCACTTAAAATCAAGGATGAAGTAGTGAAACAAATGGATGCTGGATTTCTCCAAGTAGTGGAATACCCCGAGTGGTTAGCCAACATTGTACCAGTACCTGAGAAATATGGGAAGGTTAGAATGTGCATAGACTTCCGGGATTTGAACAAGGCGTGCCCTAAAGATGATTTCCCATTGCCACACATAGATATCCTAGTAGATAGTACCACTGGTCATGCACTATTATCCTTTATGAACGGGTTCTCGGGTTATAATCAGATAAAGACGGCCCCTCAGGATATGGAGAAAACTTCCTTCATCACTCAATAGGGGACATTTTGTTATCGAGTTATGCCCTTCGGTCTAAGGAACGCCGGTTCTACCTATCAGAGAATGGCAAACACCTTGTTACATGACATGATTTACAAAGAAGTCGGGGTGTACGTGGATGACATGATCGTGAAGTCTAAGGATCGAGAAGGTCATTTTGAGGCTTTAAATAAGCTTCTTCAGAGGATTAAACAGTATAATTTGAGACTCAACAGTGCCTTCGGAGTAACTGCCAGGAAGTTATTGGGATTTATGATCATACAAAAAGGAATAGAGGTCGACCCGGGAAAGATTAAAGCCATCACGGAGATGCAGCTGCCAAAGACTGAAAAAAAGATTCGAGGGTTCTTAGGCAAAGTTCAGTTTATTAGTCGATTCATAGCACAACTGACCATGATTTGTGAGCCTATCTTCAAGCTTCTTATGAAAGATGTGCCCACGAAATGGAATGACGCGTGCCAAGAAGCCTTTGAAACCATTAAGAGGTATTTGAGCAACCCACCGATATTAGTTCTCCCGCGGTAAGGTGAGCCACTGTTACTCTATCTAGCACTCACCGAAACCGCGATGGGAGCTATGTTAGCTCAGTATCTACTAGAATCCCGAAAGGAGAACGCGGTGTACTATTTGAGTAAGAAGATGACTGACTACGAGATTAAGTATGATGCGTTAGAGAAGACATGTGTGACATTGCTGTGGGTCACCCAAAAACTCTACCATTACATGCTGTCTTTTCAAGTGCAACTAATTAGTCGCATGGACCCCCTGAAGTACTTATTGGAGAAGCCGGTGTTATCCTATAGGATAGCTCGTTGGTTGTTGTTGCTATCAGAGTTTGACATCCAGTATGTGGTGCAGAAGTTAGTGAAAGGGAGAGCGGTGATAGAGTTTCTAGTAGAGCTTCCGTCATCTACAGAAAAACAATCTGAATATGATTTTCCCGATGAAGAGATTCTAGAAGTGAGTAAGGAACCTTGGAAAGCGTTCTTTGATGGGGCTTATAAGAAGATGAGATGTGGAATAAGCGCGTTGTTAGTCACATCGGAGGATAATCTAATACCATTGTCTGTTAGGTTATCGTTCGATGCCACTAATAATATAGCCGAATATGAAGTCTGCATCCTAGCGTTGGAAGCTGCCCTAGAGTTAGGCGTGGAAGAATTAGAAGTATATGGGGATTCCGCCCTGATTATATGTCAAACTAGAGGAGAATGGAAGACTCGTGATAAGAAGTTATTACCTTACCATGAATACTTAGAGACTTTGGTGAAAGAATTCCGTCGAATTGACTTCTTTTATCTGTCTAGGTTAAAGAATAAGTTTGCGGATAACTTAGCCACTCTAGCATCCATGATAGATATCCCTAAAGATGAAGGTGTAACTCCTCTCATCATCGAGTCACGGGAAGGGCCAGCTTACTGTTGTGTCATACAAGAAGGGGAGCCGAATGATGGAAAGACATGGTACTATGACATCCTGCAGTTTGTAGAAAGAGGAGTGTATCCGAAAGAAGCATCGTCTATAAATAGGAAAATCATAAGAAGAATAGCTAGCCAGTATATTCCGTGTGAGAGAAAGTTGTACAGAAGATCATACGATGGGGTGCATCTGTTATTTGTCAATGAACAAGAAATGGGAAAGATAGTGTTAGAAGCGCATGAAGGGGCTGGGGCTCCACATATGAATAGATACATGTTAGCCAAGAAGATCGTGAGACTAGGGTACTATTGGTCAACCATGGAAAGGGATTGCCATGTACACGTCAAAAAGCGTCATAAATGTCAAGTGTTTGCAAGTGGAAAACATCAACCCTTGATGCCACTCACTACCATGTCTTCGATATGGCCATTTGCAACATGGGGCATTGACATCATTGGCAAGATAACCCCTGCAGCCTCAAATGGACATGAGTACATCCTAGTTGCTATAGACTACTTCACCAAGTAGGTTAAGGCTGCATCCTACAAGACATTGAATGCAAAACAAATAGTAAAGTTCATACAGAATAACATCATCTACCAATATGGAGTGCTCCACGAATTCATCTATGATAATGGATAGCATTTTCGAAAAGAAACCGAAGAGCTCTTGCAGAAGTATAGTATCAAGCATCATTGCTCATCTCCTTATAGACCATAGACAAATGGGGCTGTCGAAGCAGCAAATAAGAACCTTAAGTCGATCCTAAAGAAGACTACCGAGTCCTACAATGATTGGCATGAGAAGTTACCATTGGCATTATGGGATTATCGTACTTTTATTAGAGCTTTAATAGGGGCTACCCCCTTTTTACTTGTGATAACCCAAAGTTTTAAAGTTATATTTTATGAAATTTCATTAAAGTTTGGGGTGGATTTTGAGAAAAAAAATATATATATAATAATAATAATGACATATACTTTTTTTTTTATGCCAAACAGTCCCTAACGTTTTCCCATATAACAAACCATGGGCTGCTTAAGATATTATCCTCATTTTTCTATTTTTATAAACTAAAGAACCATTTGGGGAAATGGAGAGCACCGAGAATGGGGGTTTGAGAGAGAGAGACTTGAAGTCGAGAGAGAGAGATAAGGAGCTCAGAATCGGGAGGAGGAAATGGGGGTTGCCGGAGTATGTGCTGCCACGGTCGCCGGAGCGCCATTGACGGAGCTGCTGGAGCTGCTGGAGCTGCTGTCGCCGGAGCCAAGGTAGGTTTTTCCTCCTTTCTTCTTCCTTTTTCTTTCCTTTTCTCTTTTCCTTTTCGTTCCAACTGATATCTTGGCAACTGCAAATCCATGAATTGATTTACATGTGACTGTTTAAGTTTTGGGGTATAAATTGGGTCCGAGTTTCATGTGAGAAATCGGGCATACATGGGTTTGGATTTGGGTTTTTGCTTGGGCCGTGCATGTCAATCCTCTGCACTTTGTGTGCTATTTTAGAAATTTCAAAGGGGTTGTGGAGAAGATGGCCGTAGGGATGAGCAGCAGCCGTGACTGCTTGAGACTGAACATGGGTTTGGGTTTCACGGGTTTGGCTTCTAAATTTCGATAAACCATTTTCAAGATTTACCTATTTTGTGTTTTATGGCTGCAAGTAGTTGGATCTATATTTGTAAGGTGGGTTTGGTAAATCAAAATTAGTTGGGAAGCTTGCATGTAGGATTTTTGGAAATTAATAACTTATATGTGGAACCCCTGTTTTTGGGAATGCATTTCGGGGCTGTGCAAGTCAAATACATGTGTTTTTATGTTTCATTTTGAGCTTGGTATATAGATCAAGTATACTGTAGGTCTGTATGTGATGCATCAACTGTTGGGATAATTTATTGCTGATTTTTTTTGTGATATGATGCTGTGTTGAAGAACCCAAACTTCTATACTCTGTTTTAAGCTTGGGCCAACAAGGATGGATATTTTATGGGTTTTTGGGTTTTAAAAACAGTTTTTATGCAAGCCTTTGAAAATGCATGTGGATGGATTCTTTTGTAAAATAAACATTTGGTAAATTAGTAAAACAAAAGGGGTTTTTATTTTAGGATGAGTTTATATGGGTTTGGATTTACATAAATGATGGATTTTTGGGAAAAATGTGTTTTGCATGTTCTGTAGCTCAATGGTCTGACTTTGAGGGAACTTACATTTAAGAAAGTGATGTATTTTATGGTTTAAACAGAAATGATGATAGAGTTTTGTTGAGAAATTAGTTTTGAAATCTTTTGTTCAAAAATTTAGTTGATTCATGAAATCAATCTTCAAATCTTTGATCTTTGTTTATAAAGTCTTGTTTTAAAATATTTTATGGGTCACATATGAAATAAATTCATTTAATTCGAGTTTTGAAAGCTTAAAAGAGGGTTTAATGGAGTTTTGATGAAAAGTCATAGTTGATTTGGTTTTGATGTAAAACTTGTGAATCTTTGAAATCGATCCTTTGAATCTTTGAGATATGTGTGGCTAGCTTATTTGTCAAAGCAAATTGATGGTTTTATTTGTTGTGTAGTTGTGGATTTATGTATGGAAGTCTTGGGGTCCTTTTGATTGGTGTTATAACACTGTTGCAGAATAGAGATTGCAAGATGAAGGTATCTATTGATAGTTATATTACCTATTGATAGCACCACTATCGATAGCTACTTTGGCTATCGATGGATGGTTGCTGTCTTGGGATTTTACTTGCTTTTGTTGACTGGTGACCTATCTTGGGCCACCATAGATTATGTTTTGGGATTTTGGTTTATGCTTTGAGGTCTATTAAAATTTTTGTTGGAAGTTTGTGCTTGTGTTGAGTTAAGTGTCTTAGATTAGACACCAATGGGGTTTGTTCTGGTGCTTGGATGTACTTGGCAAGATCTTGATGTATATTTGCTTTCTCTTCTCTGATTTTTGCCAGACTTGAGATCCTGGAGGGGATCGTTGGCATTTGGTGCATTTGCATGGGATTGCATTTGGAAAGGCTTGTGGAGCCACAAGGGTTGGAAACACCGTTGCATTGAGGTAGGGATAAATAACCTTTTACTGTTAGTAATGATATATTTGTTTTTATAACTGTTATGAGAACTCTACGCATTTCTAAACGTTTACTGGACGATATGAGTTACAAATGGTTGCGAACCTTGACCCTTGTCTTATAACTGTTACGATAACGATATGGACTATAAACTCTGATTTTAAATGACATGGCTTATGATGGTTAGAGAACCTTGTTCCTTATTGAACTGTCAAATCAGATACATGGAATATACCTCTTTTGTGAACCATAGAATTTGTGTGGCATGTTTATGAACTATATAAAAGGTTATGTGTGATAATGCCTTATAAATTGTTAACTGTTTCAAATGTAGAGATGATACTTATCCACCAAATGTTTTATGAACTAAAGATGTTTGAGCTATAACTAAATGGTTTTACAAATGATACATGTGGATGTTATTTTAAGAAAGCCCATTCTCGCAAATGTCTTTATGATTTAAGAAGGTGGTTTGATATACCTTTGAACTATTATCATTCCTTGGTTTCTGAATATGGTTTTGGGAACATGTTTTATATATTGATTTGAAATCGAGCTTTGGAAATGTTTGTATTCAAATGGAAACGCCTGTATAAGGGTTTCTGGGTTACGGTATATTCTGGATGCCATGTGATGGATCCTGGTTCTTGATATGAGATTTTACCACGCGAGGATGTTGGCGGTGTTTCGACCTGTTGTGGACACCCCATTTTTACCATTTATTTCTATCAAATGTCCATGCAAATGATCAACTAGAATAGCTGATCATTGGGTGAGGAATTGGCCTTGAAAAGACCAAATTGACCAAATTGCCCTTTGCTGAGGAAAAGGACAATTCATTATTTCATGTGTACATTTGGATTGGAATCAACCCATTTGTATTGCATTTGACTTTTGAGGTGTTTTAGAACATCCCTGTAAATTTTCATGGCATTCTGATAAGAGCTCGATAGGTAATTAGGGTTTTTGCGACTTGAAGGGCATTTTCATCCTTTTTCTCGTATAATTTCCGAATGACCTCCGAATTCGAAACGGTTTGTTTCATGAGGTCTATGTGGATGTGGGGAGTGAATTTGGTATGTCAATTGAGCCTTTGAATGGTTGGGATGGATTCTCCCAAAATCGGTCCCGCGGGTAAGGATGAGCCGAATTAGGGTTTCGATCAAATTGACCGTGAATTGGTCGTTTTCACCAAAACAAAAGATTTTCAAAACATGTTGTTAAGTACCAATTTCATGTTGAAACCATGTTTTTAGAAGTGGTGCAAGCCTAATTGATCAATTTTACAAAACAGAGAATGGTCATTTGACCAATTTTGGCACAACCGGGTCAATTGGCTAGCTTTTTGCTAAAACCCTTGACCACGGTCAATTGATTTTAACCCAAAAACATTCTAAAAATGTGGAGGATCAAAGCACGGTCGTTTTGAGCCCTGAACCGTCGGATTTGGATCAAATTTGACCAAAATATGGCCAAAATTCGAAGACCCTTGAATTTGGGGATCGAAATATGGAAATTCAGCACGGTGACCGTCCTAGCTAGGACGGCCAACCGTCCAGCCTAGGACGGCCAGCCGTCCAGGCTAGGACGGCCACCAGCATGCTCGGTCAGCTTCTTGCAATTTTGGAAATTTGCTTCTATTTTGGCCGATTTGATTTGATTTTTTGGGAGGGATTCGAAGGGTTTCAGCTTTGAAACCCTAGAAAGACTCATCCTAGGCCTTAGGATCGTTTTTTAAAGAGTTTAATCTTAGCCATTCAAGGGCTTGAACCCTAGCTTTATATAAACTACACTATAGGGGTTCAAAGAGGGAGAGAATTTTAGGGTTTGAGAGAGAAGAGGCTACAGAATTTTGAGGCTCTTCACTCTTGCACCATTGAAGGAGTAAGAAGGAAAGGCTAGGAGCTTGAAGGAGGGGAGCCAAGAAGGAGTTTGAAGGGTAAAATCCTTAACCTTATGCTTGTTTTCCATGATTCTTACATAAGTTCATGAGGTTGTGGTGTAATCCCTTTTGATTTTCGTATGAAATGGATTTTCTTCTCTTCTCTTCTTTCTGTTATAAGTATGTTTAATATGATAGGATTAGCTTTCATTTGTTATTTCATGTCATATATATATGATTAGGATTAATCTTGGTGTTATTTTATGTAAGCATATAAGACTAGGGTTAGTTTCATTATGATTGCATGTTAGTAAGCATGTTAGGGTATCCTTTATTGTGATTTAATGCATGTTAGGGTTAGTTATATTATTATTTTATGTGATTAAATGTGATTAGGGTTAACTTAGTTAGGGTTTTATGCGAGTATGCATGTTAGGGTTAGCTTTGTCATGATTTTGTATGTAGATGCATGGTTAGGGTTAGTTTTATTGATATTTTATGTATAGATGCATGATTAGAATTAGTGTTATTTTCATTCTATGTGAGTAAGCATGATTAGGATAGTTTCTTATCATTATTTTATGTGAGCATGCATATTAGGGTTAGCTATATTATTTTATGTGATTTTATGTGATTAGGATGCATGCTTATGGTTGTTTAGTTTAATTACTATTTTATGTGAATATGCATGTTAGGGTTGATGTGTATGATTAGGTTAGCATGGTCGTGATTTTTTGTTAGTATGCATGTTTAAGATTAATTAGTTTTATCGTAATTTTATGTATGCATGCATGAGTAGGGTTAGATTTGTTGTCATTTTATGTGTAAGCATGTTTTGAGTAAATATTGATATATTTATGTTGTTGTTCGAATCTCATGATAATTAATCGGTGATTTTAACGGTGATATGAGTATGTCAATATATTATTTTAATATGTGATGAATCTTAAGTCTTTTATTTGTGCTTTTATTGATTATTTGAATGCTTACCATGGTCTTAATGGTTTGGATATATAAAATGCGTACGAGGGAGCGAGCAAAGGTGAGATCCTTCCCTTGTGTTTAAATTGATCATTTAAGCATATTTTGGTGTAATTTTTGACATGTTTTTGCATAGTAATTTAGTATATTCATGTAGGATGCATGCTAGGTCACTAACATGATTTTTTTATTACTTCTTTTTAAAGTTTTTTAGGATGATTTAAAGTCCGCTTTCAAATCTGTCCGGAATTGAAAATGGTCTTAAATGACTTCTAAAAATTATTTTAGGGCCAAAACCAACTTAGAAATATGCTTAGGTTCACATAGATTAATTAGTGTGCATTTAGGAGCATTTTCATGCATCTTTAGAATTGATTACTTGTTATTTGTTTAAATTTCAGCATGCATTGCATTAGGATTTTAGGGTTCCTAGATTAACTTTAGGGCTAGTTAGAGACCCTAGGCTAGGAAGGTCATTTGACCTTCCCTAGGAATTTCCTTTGTTGTAAAGATTGTTATCAGATTTGAGTATTTTAATTGATTTGAGATGTCGATCTTCGAGAGATTTTCTAAAAGATTTTTGATGCAATATTTATGAAATAAATATGATTTTATGAGATATTTGATTATTAATTGATTTTCAAAAGATTTGAAATATTTTAAAAGATTTTTACTTTGGAATGAAATTCCTCTCAATATGGTTTGTTTTCTTGAAATATCTTTGAAAAAGATTTTCAATTGGAATTTAATTCTAAAGATAAGAATTATTTTAGAATATTTGGATTTTATGAATATCTTTTAATTTGAAATGATTTCAAATAAATGATTTTTGAATAAATGATTTTGAACAAACAAAAACTCTCGAAGTTAGAGTCTTGAATTAGGTTGAAATACCTTTGATTGATGTGATCGATTACAATAGGAGAGTCCTAGGGTAGTCGAACTACGTGGACTTTGATACTTGCTAGGTGATACTAGTAAGTTACGTAGGCGCTAATAGAGCTCAAGTCCGCCCTAGGATGCCCGTAGGGTGTCCTAGGTTCTTAGGGTTTGTTTGTATATATTTTTATTTATTTATTTATTAATATAACTAATATAGATAATGCATTTATATCAATATTTTTTTGGTTGATTAGATTATTTAGGATTATTTGCATTAAGAAATTTAAATAGCCCAAATAAATTAGAAGTCCTTTAATTAGGGCGAGGTGGGTGCCTACAAGTGAAAGCTTGGAACCTTCCCACGTCGTAACCTAGCCCCCGGATCCAACTCTGGTTTGTAGACTGCTTTTCCATTAATGGAGTTTGTTTTATTGAAAATAAAATGTTTTTATGGTTTCCTTATTCCTTAAAAATAAGGTGGCGACTCCTTTGTTTTGATTTCTAAACCCCCCTAATCACATCGCCCGGTGATGATGTGGACTCACACCATCAAAGCCCCGTCCGCGAGGCTGGTCCACACCTGTCTTCGGTCTTGGCCTCATCTCGGTGGACATGGCATATGATTAGTTATATATTTTTAGGACATGCATTATTATATATATATTATTGTGGACTGAATTGTATCATTGGGGGTTTGGGGCCCATGGCCCCTTTCGATTATATTTTTGGTTGCGGCTGTGACTACGGTCCCCGGCCTGGTTTAGTAGTAGCCCGGTTGAGCTAAAGGCTTGTTAGCCTAGAATCAACAGCCCTATAATACAATTCAGTCCAAGTTTTGGATATGCTAGGGACCTAACGAAGTGACGCATATGCCAAATCTGGCCGAACTCCATACCGATGGGTATACTATGGACCCTGCGCGGTGACGTATAGTGCCATGCTATGGACTAGGACGTTATTTGGCTATTGTCCACATGCGATGGGGCATTCCGCATGCGAGACATATGCCTGGTTACTGGTTACTGGTTTTCTGGTTACTGGATTCGACCTTGGAGGATATAGTTTTTCACTGAAAGTCCACACAGCTTTTAAACACTGTTTTTGAACTGATTTATTAAAACCTCTGAGCTTTGGAAATATGAAATCTTTATGAATATTCCATGTATCAAAATGTTGTTATTGATGTGTAGAGGTTATATTATCCCTACTGAGCACGTTGACGCTCACCCCTGCTTTATTGCAGTGCATTTCAGGTTGACTCGGGGTACATATTTGCTTGGCATATTTTCGCTGCTATGGATGTGATGGATAACTGCATAGTTAGTTTCCTGAATTGGTCCTACACTTTTCATGAGAAATATATTATGTATTATTCAGTTATTTAGAGTACTTTTGATTTATGATTCAGCCCATTTGCCAGGGATGTTGGCAATATATTTGATTTCCTAATTGTATTATATTTGACGATTGGGTCATAATGTATGACATGACATTTCATTTTGTTATATAAAATCTTTTCTTGTATCTCATGAGGAAATACGAATGAGCAGGACAGGTTGTACCTTTATCTTGACACGTGTCGACCTATCCGGAAGGGTCGGTATGGATGTTAGGTTGGGGCGTTACATTACTTGTTTACGGAATGGAAGCAGTGTTACCCATAGAGTTAGAAGTCCCCTTACTCAGAACTGCTATGGAGAGTCAGCTGACAGAAACAGAATGGGTAAGGAACCGGTATGAAGAGTTAGCTCTACTGGATGAAAGGCGATTGAGAGCGCTTTACCACATTCAAGTATATCAAAGAAGAATAACCAAGGCATTTGGCAAGAAAGTGAAGAACCGAGGTTTGAAGAAAAGGGATTTGGTATTAAATGAGATTCGAGCACTGATACACAACCCGCGAGGAAAGTTCAAGCCCACTTGGGTAGGCCCTTACATCATCAGAGAAATATTGTCAGGTAGAGCAGTAAAGATTTCAGACATCGATGAGAATGAATTCTCTCAACCTACCAATTTGGATCAATTTAAGAAGTACCACATAAAAAAAAAAAAAAAAAACCCCGCTGGGTAAAAAAACCCAAAGGGCTACTCAGACAACAGTTAGGGCATTCAAAAAAAAAAAAAGTGGACTTCTTCAACTCAATCCATGAACTACGAAGACCTGATTCCCCAAATATTACAAAGAGTTAAGAAAATATGGCAAGAGAATGCATCAAGGATGGGGATACGTAGGCAACCCATAAAGTTACTTTGGGTGCGGTCTATTTTTTGTAAAAACATCAAGAGTTTGGTTCATTTGTAATTATTAAAGGATATTCGTTGAGATTTTAATAAAATTGATATATATTCATCCATAAAGGGAATAAACCTTTCAAAGGTTTTATTACATGCCATATGTGTCCATAATTCTTATTTCTTATAATTCTTACATCTATTCTAAAAAAAAGAAAAAAAGAAATTCCTAGTCTACTCTAAGTCCTCCTCACTCTGCAGGCTTAGGCTTCATCTTCATTCCTCTTCTTTCTCTTAGTTGTCCTAACTCGCGACACATCTGACGAGAGCGATGAATCTGCTAATTGAGTTGCAACCCGAGAATCATAAACGAGGCTTCGAGTCTTATCCTTCATAGCTTACACCTTCGAACCCAAGTCTTGTTTAAGCCAAGCCCGATACCCCTCATC
>JAESVK010046804.1:0-54282 GCA_017140935.1 Hamamelis virginiana | reverse complement strand
CAGGCTAGCAGTACACAGATTAAGTCACTAACATGTCCAAACCAATAAATACATATATATAATGTCCTGTTATAAGGTGCATCTTACGCAAAGTTGCATAAGGTGACCTCTATAGAGCCAAATACATAATTGATTTTAAAAATCCAACTATTGGATTCAATGAACTATTTATGAATTTCATGTTCTCGCCAAAAATCACAGTGATCCAACAGTCGGTGTCTGAAAAATGCCATAGTAAGAAATTATGACTTTTTTGTTCTTTAAAACGTCACCAATTTTTTTAGGCGACCATTGGATCACTGTGATTTTTGACGAACATGAAATTCATAAGTAGTTCATCTAATCCAACGGTCGGTTTTTCAAAATTAGTTCTACATTTGGCCTTATAGAGGTCACCTTACACAACTTTGCATAAGGTGCACCTTATAATAGCATCCCTGTATATATATATAGTGAAATGATCCTGTAGCAAATGCTGACTTAAAGTTAGCAAATGTTCCATGGCCGTTAGATTTCGGCCATGGGGTGAGATCTAACCGCCATGGAGTGTTTACTCTCTCTCTCTCTCTCTCTCTCTCTCTCTCTCTCTCTATATATATATATATATATATATATATATATATAAAGTACTATGGTACTACATGACTACATAAACTTTAATGTCTTGAAGAACCATAAATACAAAACTTCATTTGAGGTCTTCTTGGGTTGAAAAGAATGAAACTGTCTTATTCAGCATAGGTGTCTTTTGAACCATGATTTACATGGTCTATAGACTACCCTAGTAAACCAATAAAACCTAGGGCACTGTTGTAATCAAACATCATAAGAAGACCAATATTACTTGAAACTACAGTGCCATCCATTACTTCTCAACCCTTTTTTGATCTATGTGAAAATGTTTTGGTATTGTTAAGCATTATATAGGTATTTAATTTTTCAGAGTCAGTATTTAAGAAACCAATGGTCCGATCACTATAATTTTTTGCATGCCTGTCATACATAGGAAGAGTATTAAATCCAACGGTCAATTTTTCAAAATACTTATTTTACATTGGCCAAAAGGCCAAGTCCTCATGTAAGGAAGTCCTCACAGGAATGGGACTCTCTCTCTCTCTCTCTCTCTCTATATATATATATATACACACACACAACAGCGATCAGTTGCAGTCCGGACTGCAAGTGGACTGCACGGCCATTTGGCCGTGTTCCGGTGGTCGGTTCCAAATTCCGACCGTTGGATATGATGCTCACTCCCAGCATGCCACGCGTGCAAAAAATCATGCCGATCCGACGGTCGGAATTTTGTAAAACCAGCCTTAAATACAAATGAAATTTATATATAGTCTTTGGTAATTTCAGTCTGCTTAAGGCTGGTTTTACAAAATTCCGACCGTTGGATTGGCATGATTTTTTGCAAGCGTTGCATGCAAGGGCTGAGCATCATATCCAACGGTCGGAATTTTGAACCGATCACCGGAACACAGCCAAATGGCCGTGCAGTCCACTTGCAGTCCGGACTGCAACCGATCATTGTTCTCTCTCTCTCTCTCTCTCTCTCTATATATATATATATATATATATATATATATATATGTTGAGATGCTAATATAAGGTGCACCTAACGCAAAGTTGCGTTAGGTGATCTCCATAGGGGCAATTGTGGAAAATGTTTTAAAAAATTGACTGTTGGATTAGATATTCCTCTTATGTATGTTAGGCCTACCAAAAATCAATGTGCTCCAATGATTAGTTTTTGAAAAAATTCATTGTTAGAAATCATAACTTTTTTGTTCTTCAAAATGTCACTAGTTTTTCTTAGTTTGTTTTTTCAGAAACTCACAGTTGGATCGCTGTGATTTTTGGTATGCCTGACATACATAAGATGAATATCTAATCCAACGGTCGGTTTTTCCAAATATGTTCCGCAACTCACAAAGGTCATCTAACGCAAAGTTGCATCATGTGCACCTTATATTAGCATCTCTAATATAAATGGGAGATATTTCTAAAGAGACTGAAATTTTGATTGACATTTCAAAACCAAAAAAAAAAAAAACTTACATCTTGTTCACAATTCTTTGTCGAGAATTGGGTTGCAATTGACTTCTCCAATTACCAGTGTCTAAATCAGTATCACTGTGGGGGTCTGTTATGCTAGCCGTCTGATTATTAGTGGTATGCCCTGAAAGTCAATCATAGTGATGTAATTAGGGATACAAACTTAATTCATTTATCATATTAATAAAAGGGTAGAGATTATTTATGATGTTCTGATTCTATATTCTATGCATGATAAGTCCATGGATTGTATGTCGAGAAAATAATAAATCAAGAGTTGAGAAAAGTTCTTAGTACATCTTTAAAAGTTCCTAATCATAGGTTCATCAATTGAACATTATGAACCAGTAATACTAACACAAACTATGCTTGCTCAATTGGGTGGATGTTTAGTCCCAATTCATTTGCCTTACTGTATATAAGCACTAGGGCAAACCTGTGGGTGAATGTTAAAGGACAAGTATACTAAACATGACCAAAGCATGAGTATGCTATATGGAATCTTCCATTCCTGACAAATAGTATTTCATAGTTATAGTGATACAAGTAGTCCTTAGAAGTGAGACACAATGAATGTCATGTGCTTGGGTTATTAGGGTTTAATGGTGTAAGGTACACGTTTTATCCGGAGAATCTGCATATGCATCCAGTTGGCCCTAGTAGCACATGGAGGCGTATGAGTGTATAACATGAAATCTGTTAGCCTTATGGCTTCCACCCTTGTTGGTTGATGTTGATGATAACAATCATTGTATTGTAATTCTATTTGATTTGCATATTGTGTAAATTTGCAAGCATGAATTGTGGTAAACTTCATGATGATCTTTGTATCTTTGTATCATGAACTTATTCTTGCATCATGAATTTGTTTTACCTAAAATATGCATATGCTTTAAATGATAATCTTTAGTATCTTTATATACATATTGTTAGGAGGAGCCACAAATCATTGATTGATTTATTTGTTTCATTAATTGATTTATTTATTCTATATGCAAATTATGCTCAATGTTTGATGATAACAAACATTGTTCTATGTATATTCAATTATACATATGAATACTTTGTTGAGTGATTATTTGGATAACCTTGGTTGAATATTTGGTTGTCATTATTTGATAATTAACATTATCCTATAGTTCTTATATATCCATTATAGTATATATATGCTTATAAGAACAGGATTCAAGTTGTTAATTAAAGAAGGCTTATCCATCATGGAGCAAAAAGCTACAACCTTTTTGAAGTCAAAGATGTAATAACCCAATTTTTATTTCCTCTTTTATATGAATATTTTAATGATTAAAACAAACAAACAAAAAAAAAAACAAAATTTAAAGACTTTTCGAAAATACCCAATATGTCCCTATTATATTTAAAGGGCCAAACAAACCCATTTTCATTCATTCCTTACCTTTGGAGTTGAGAAAGAGAGAGAGAGTACCTTGGGTGGCTATGAGCTAGGAGGTGGTCGCCGGATTCTCGCCGGAAAGTCGCCGGAGTTCAACCTATGGTGTGAAGGTAAGTTTCTAAGTTTGTTTAACATAGTTTCTTTCCTTTTTATTTATGCATTTTCGGATATGAAGGGTTTGTAAGTTTGGTGTTGGGTTTTTGAATGTGTATTGATGATTAGAAGGTGTTTTGGGGTTGGTTTTATGCTTGTGTTGGAAGATTTGAGAAAAATTGGAGTTTTATAGTTTGAATGTGGGTTTTGTGAAGTTTATGGGTTTTTAAGTTTGAATCTTGATTGTTGGTTGTTTATTTTTGGGTTTTATGGTAGATCAAGCTTTGTTGGAGTTTATTTTGATGTATTTTGGTGTTTGGAAGGTTGTGGTTGTGTTTGGTTAAGGTTGGAGCTTAGTTGCAGGTCGTTTATGGCATTTCTGCAGTTAGTCAAGTAGGCAAGGTGGTTAGTCGACTAGTTCATCTGCTTTTGGCTCGGGTAGGTTTTGCCATGTGTTTAGTCGACTAAGATTGAGTGACTAGTCGACTAATCGAGGATCTAGTCGACTAATCAAGTGTTTAGTCAACTAAGTCACCCTAGTTTGGTCTTTTTGTGAGGTTGAGTTCGTTTTTCTTCCTTCGGCTCTAGTTTCTTCATCCGGTGTCCGTTTCGCGTGATCTTTATATGCTCGGAAAACTTGTGAGACCTAGTTTCTAAATATTTTGGTTTTGTAGTCAAATCCTTTTTGGAAAGAGAAATATTTTATAAAATACCAGAATTGCTCGTGTAAGCACTCAATCCTCTTTGGCTTATATCTTTCAAATCTCTTGGCATTTGACCAAGAAATTCATTGTGAAGCATCCAAGAATTCTTGAGTTTATTTCTTGGTATTTTTAAGGCTCTTGGTTTGTTATTTTAGGGTTTTGAGTCTTTGGGGTTACGTGTGAGTAGTTTTGAGAAGCAAGTCGTTTTAGTTTTGAAATTGTAGATCTTTTGTGCTTTCTTGTGATACTTTGCTTGCATTATTTGTTGTTTCCAGTTTGGAAGGTTCTTTAGAGAACCACTTGCATTTGGGTGCATTTCGCATTGCATTTGGGATGCTCGTGGGGCCGCAAAGAGTTGGAAACATTGTGGCATTGAGGTAGGGATAAGTAACCTTTTACCGTTGATAATGATATATCTATTTTGCAACTGCTTTGAGAATCATATGAACTTTAAATGCCTTTTTAAATAATATAATTTATAAACGCTTGTAGACCTTACTGTTTTACTGTTCTGATAAATACATATATGGAATATAATTGTTTATGAACTGTATACACTGTGTGGCATGTTTTAAACGTTATCAAATGAATTCTAAATGGAAATGCTTTACCTTTGACAAATCTTGATAAAATGTGAGAATTGGATATATCATTCTTTGGTATTATTAATTGAGTGAATGGACATATGATTTGACTGTTTTACGAAATGTTTGACTATGATAATGATATCTGAATAAACCACATTTTCTAAAATGGATTTATGTATAACAAATGTTGTTGACTATACATTATGCCATTCATTGTTCTTTCGGAAATGATATTAGTTTTGAGATACGTTTTATATTGATTGAGCTGAGGCTCTGGATTACTGGATATTGGTTACCATGCGTGATAGAGGTTTAGGCGTAAGCTTGTTCCCTAATATCATTACGATCGACCTTGGTTATTATGATCTTTACCACGCATGGATGAAGTGGATCAGTCAGTGAACACTCCTCATCTCTTCACCCGGTGGGCATTGCATGATAGTTATTATATTTCAGGACATGCATCTATATATATGTATGTGGATCGGATTATATCATTGGGGGTTTGGGCCCATGGCCCTACTTGATTTTATAGGCGGCGTGACTACGGTCTCCGTCCTTAGGATTTGTTAGTAGCCCGGTTGAGCTAAAGGTTTGTTAGCCTGAATCAACAGCCCTATAATACGATTCGATATGAGAGTGGATATGCTAGGGACCCGTTGAGGCGACGCTTATGCCAATCTAGCTGAAGTCCATACCGATGGCGATATGTCGAGCCCTTGTGTGGCGGTATTACCATGCTATGGATTAGGACGTTATTTGGCTATTGTCCACATGCGAAAAGGCATTCCGTATCTGTGGCATACGCCTGGTTATTGGAGTTGTACTGGAGGACCTAATTTTTCACTGAAAGTCCACACATATTTTAAACATTGGTTTCTATTTTATAAATTCATAAAACTTTATAAATAACTGTTTTGTACAAATATCCCATGTATCAATGTATTGTTATTAATTCGTAGAGGCTATATTATCCCTATTGAGCACGTTGAAGCTCACCCCTGCTTTTTTTGCAGTAAATTGTAGTTTGACCTTGGGTGTCATTCCTGGCTCAGCTAAATCCTTCGATAAGGGTTGTTGGTCAGATTTAAGGTTGATTTTGCATCGTTGATTGCATTATCATTTCTGATGTATTATTTATTGAATTATTCATTTTATGTATTGATTGTTAATTGACCTATTTGCTAGGGTTGTTGGCAATATTATTTGATTTATTGAATATATTTATATATGACGATTGGGGACATATTGTTTGTACATTATCATATCATCTTGTTATATGAAATTATTGTATCTAGTGAGGAAATACAGATGAACAAGTCAGATTGTACCTTCAGCTTGACACGTGTCGACCCCTTCGTAAGGGTCGGTACGGATGTTAAGTTGGGGCATTACAAAAGATGAAGCCTAGCACAAGCCAAGCACAAGTGTTGAAGATCTTTTATGAAGATTCTTCTTTCTTTCTTGTGTAAAAGTTCTTAGGATTTATTATGTAAATCTCTATAGGATGAACTACATTGGCTCAATTGACTATGATTTAAAGACCATAGGTTTTAACTTTAGAAAATCACATTTTGGTCAAAAATTGATTCAAACTCATAGTGGGCTATATGGACTCAAAAGACAAAATGTTTTATAAAATGCTGTTTTTTTTGTTGACGAAAACTTCCAACTTCAAATGGTCTATCTCCCTCGTCCGGACTCCGTTTTCGATAATCTTTATATGGCCGGAAAGCTTGAGAAGTCTAGTTTTCGAATATGTAACTTTTAGCTCAAGTAAAAATTTGGAGTTAGTCGACTAACCCTTTAATTAGTCGACTAATCGCAGGTCAGTAGCTATGTTTTGGAAAAATAAGCTCCTAGTCGACTAACACTATGTCCTAGTCGACTAAGCACCTTCCTAGTCGACTAACACACCTCTCCTACTCGACTAATCGACTCTGAAACTTTTTCAAAGGTATTTTAAATCTTTTAGTCGACTAATACTTGTGCCTAGTCAACTAAGCGACCTGACAGTTCATAACAGCCAGTTTTTAACAACTCCAAACGGCTCTATTTTTTCTCAAAACGGCTATATTCTTTCATGGGTCTATTTATACTCATTTTATGAGTCTTGAATCAACTAATGAACACACACAAACTCAAGCCAACATAGTTTACATCACTCTTGTGTGAATTAGTCAAAGATTCATCATTCTCTCTTGAAGCCAAATTAGTTCATCTATTTAAGAGATATTAGTGAGAGTTTATTTGTACATCATCTACTCTTGAGGAGATATTCTTTTTACTCATCTTTTGTTTATCTTGTAAGCATTGAAGACTTGCTCTTTGTGAGCATTGGCTAAGTGCTTTTTGTGAGGCTTGAAGTGTTCTTTGTGAGCACTAGTGAGTGTTCTTTGTGAGCACTATTGGGAGTTCTTTGTGAGCTCTTGAGAAAGGTTTTTGTGAGCTTAGGTGAGAGTCTTCCACCTGGGATAAAGAAGGCTATGTAAAGGTTTCTCTACCTTGAAGGAGTTAATCCTTAGTGGATTGTGAAATCCTTGGGCTGAGTGCTTAAGGCGAGGAGTAGGCGAAGTTCGAACCTCGTTCACTGTATTTGATTTCTCTCTCCCTCTCTCATTTCAATTAATTGCTCATATATATTTGCTTGTGTTGAAATTAATTGAATCACAATTTTATTTGGTAATATTTGCTAAAGTTTGCCATAAACCCTATTTACCCCCCTCTAGGTTTATATATTTGGGACAACAAAATCTATCACTCTCGATAAAGGAAGGGAATGCCTAGTATTATTATCAAGAATATAACTCAAATGAGTCTCTTGCCAGAGCATATGGAACTAAGAAAGGGTTTCTAGAGTATCCCAATATGAGTTCATACATAGGGAATGACTGCAAATGATCAAGTTAGGGTTTGCCAGAAATCCACACCCAAACAACTTGATTAGGGGCATTGTTTGATGGAAGAAATGAATTGTATCATAATTGTCAACTAAAAGGTTCACTTGTCTGTACCTTCCCACCACTTAGGGTGTGTAATGATATATTGCTAGGTGTCACTAGTGGAAGCGCAAGAAAAAAAAATTCTTGATGAAAAACTAGAAGATTTCTAGTTTGGAACTAAAAATAGAGTGTGATCTATTTTGGGGCTAATATGCAATTGAACAATTCTATTCATCCTCCCTTTTTGTCCTCCCTCTTTGTCCTCCTTAGTGTATTTGACCAACTTGGAACAGCTATTTCAAGAAACTGACCATTGGATTTGATGCTCCACTTATACGTATCATGAATGCAAAAAATCACATTAATCCAACGGCTGGTTTTTCAAAAAATGGACTGTGATGGTTTTTCACAATTTTTTCATTATTGTATACAATTTTTTAAAAAATTGCAAAAACCGATCATTGGATCGATGTGATTTTTTGCATTCATGATATGTATAAGTGGAGCATCAAATCCAACGGTCGGTTTCTCGAAATGGTTATTCCAAGTTGGTCAAAAGCACTAGGGAGGACAAAAAGGGAGGACGAATGGAATTTTCCTATGCAATTTTGCATAGTCTTGACTAAACCCTAAATGGATTAGGTCAAAAGGGATTGCCTATAGACGCAATAGAGGATTTTCTTTGGTTTGATTGGGGTGGGGATAAGAAGGAGCACTTAGTTAATTGGAATGCTATGAGTATACCTTAACATAGAAGGGTTTAGGTTTGGGGATGGTGGTTTCTAGAAATAAAGCTCCTGTTGGAAAATGGTTATGAAGGTTGCTTAGGAAACAATGATACCATTGGCATTCAGTTATTAAATAAATATGGTTTACATTGCAATGGTCGGGATGCTAAAGAAGTTATTAAGGAAACACATTTCTCTCCTAAGAAATTCATTATTCAAGCTGAGTTTTCCAAGCATGTGATGTATGGGGTTGGTAATGGGACAGGCATTCTTTTCTAGGAGGACCTTAGATCTTTGATATGCCTTTAAAATCTTTTTTTCCCTCATTTGTTTCTCTTGGCTAGAAATAGGAATGCTACCATTGCTAATCTTGTGAATTCTTCTTCCCTTGGTAATCCTTGGTACTTTGATTTCTCTCGAAATTTGATGATCATGAGGTTGATGAGCTTTCTACCCTTCTCCCACTTTCCAATTAAGTCTATCTTTCTCTCTCCTATGTTGATAATAGATTTTGGATGCTTGAATCTTTTTCTTTTCTTGTAAATCTTTATTTCATTCTTTGATTGATAATTCTTTTGTTTATTTTACTCCCCATTTTAACTATAAGTCAATTTGGAATTCCAAAGCACCTCCTAAAGTCAACTTTGGCTTTCCAATGGCAAGGTGAATACTTTTGATATATTTCAAAAGAAGAGATCTTTTAAAGCCCTCTCCCCCAACATTTGTGTGATATGTTGCATGGATGGAGAATCAATTGATCATATTCTTTGATGTGACTCAATTATCAAATCAACAAGAAATTAAGAGAAATTGAACAAACATTTAAGATTCAAGGCTGGAAAATACATTGCAGCAAGAACATTAGCTAAAAGGCTCTGTACAAGATCTGAATAGATCTGAAATTTAACAAAATATCTTCTAAAACTACTTCTCTAGCCTCTATCCGCCTATTTATAGGCTTCTAACTAACATGAGAGAAACTAAAGCCACATGGCTGTTACAATAGGAAAATAATAATCAACAACAAAAATATGAAAATACTAGTACTAATTGGGTTGCATCATACTCCCTCCCACTCTATGAAAAGACTTCTGCCTAACATTCAGAAAACAAACCTTCCACTCATTTGGGGGGGGAAGAGAAATCTACCTAAACTGCAACAGACCACTCTTTCCCTCCCATTTGACCACATAAATTTGCATTTAATAAAGGAGGATCCACTAGTGACTAGACCACATTCTCTTATAAAAGAAACGAAATTCCTCATACTCCTAGTGATCCTATTACCATTCAATTTGTCTAACATTAACTTAATGACATAAAATCTCCCTCCAACACCCAGCGAGGAGCACACAATCCAAACAAACAGAACTACTCTCTCCAAAAAACCTTCCTACTCCTAAAATCATTAGGCCATACACCTCAGTCAACCACCACATCCTGTCTTCCAAACTCCTGAACCTAATAGAACCTAAGAACTCACCTATAACCACCTCCTCTACCACAACCACTCTTTCATCCCACAACATCATGATCCCTCCCGCCCTAGCCATAGATGGAAAAAAAGCCCAATCCTTAAATCTAGAACCCCACAAGTTCTTCACAACCTGCCTAACCACAACGTCCAGTTCACTCACTTGAAGAATTACAATATCTGGATTATTTCTTCTAAGAACTTCCTTAACAGCAATTCTCTTTCTCATGTCCTCCAAACCTCTTATATTCCAACTAAGAATCTTCATTAAGACACTAAACCAGCCCCAAACATAGACCCACCAGAGATTCTCATAATTAACCCAGAATCCCAGACTACAATTTTTTTAGTTCTTTAATCTCTCTACTTCACTACCGCCACTCTCCTTGATCACCCTAGCACTCCTACCAGCCATCTTTGAACCAAACCCCTGTTCCTTCACCAAAAACAGATTCATCTTTCCCAAAAAAAAATTTAACTTAACCCACCCCTCTTCATCTTAGGGGAAAGAAACCACATTTTTCAATCTCTCATCCCAACGAACTTAACCTGAGACTCTTCTGCTTCCCCTACGACTGATTTCCTACGGGTAACTACCTTATTAAGATTAATAAGATTCCCCTGTTGAGAATGGATAGAAGCTGCCATTTTAGAGTCTTCCCCATCACACACATTGCCCAACCCAATTAAATCAGCATTACATTCCAATGCAGTTGGGACATTCACATGGTTCTCAGGAATATTGCTGCACCATTTTAAAAAGCCTAAAATAGGGATAGCAATGGGGTGGGTTAAAGTGTTAAAAATTTCGATCATTATTGCATAAAAGCACCTCACTGTCATTTTATTACCTGTATCTGAGGGAGTTTTGCTATTGCCAAGGGAGTTGGATGGCAAAGAATTCGCTATAGTATTTTGATACTCCATTGTCAACATCTTCGAAGATATTTCCCGTATATAATCAGACTGAAATTACAAATAAAGAAAAATTTAGATCACACCAGTAATTTCTAATAAAAATTAAACTGCCAACAGTGTTATTTTTTTTACTACATTAAATAATAATAATAATAATAATAATAATAATAATAAAGGAGATGAATAATCATGTCTGATGTAACATTTAGGTTCCAAAAATTATGAGACCTTGAATTACAGATATACCTGGCTTGTGGCAGCAGTATAAATATTTTCCTCAAACCTTACAGCAGCTTTCTTAATTTCACGCAGTCCCTCTTGGTCAGGAAAGGGAAGGTACTTCTTCCAAGTCTCCACTCTGCACATGCAAAACATGAAGTTTTAAAGAGTCAGCGACCATAAAGGAATGGGAAAGTTATTAACAGCAACAAAACATCATTAGGTAAACCAGGCTAGCAGTGCTTGAATCAAGTCACTAAAATTTCAAAACCAAAATCAATTATTGCCTGAAACTTGACTTAAAGTACATAAATATATTATAAAAATTCCCCAAGATAAATTGTTTAGAAAAAGAAGGGGCGGGGTAACATGGAAGCCAGTAACTATTTAAACTTTAATGTCTTGGAGAACATTTTTGTCATTATCATCATCACTATGGAGAAGTGTAGTTCCAATTTTATGTTATTCAGTTCCCCATTAGGAACTTCCATTTGGGGCTTTCATTTTTAACTTCATAAAATTGGAATTATCTTCCAAATTAGCACAATATAAAGCTTCTAACAAAAGAGATATTGTTCCCAGCAAGGTACTGTGTGTGTATATATATATATATATATATATAGAGAGAGAGAGAGAGAGAGAGTAATGTTCATATTAGCACATGATGCTCATAGGTAATTGTGGGATGCATATTTTGAAAAACCGACCGTTGGATTAGATACTCTTGTTTGGATGTCACGTTTGCCAAAAATCACAGCTATCCAATGTGAACATCTCAAAATATAGATTGTGAAAATTTCTTATTGCTGAAAACTGTAACAGTTTTCCTCATTGACATGTCTAAGAAATCGACCATTGGATCACCACTGTAATATTTGGTATGCGTGACATACATATGCATAGTATCTAATCCAACAGTCCACTTTCATTGGGACGGGTATTTTGAAAAATTGAACGTTAAATTAAATAATCTACTTATGTATGTCATGTCTACCAAAAATTACAGTGATTCAACAATCAATTTTCAAAATACAAACTGTTAAACCAATTGTTAGAGCATGTAATGTAAGAGTGCTTTATGAACTATATTTTGAAAACCGATAACGCTGTAAATTTTGGTAGACATGACATGCATAAGAAGATGTCTAATCCAACTTCAATTTTTCAAAATACCTATCCTATGACTCCCAGAAGGGGTGGGCTAACGCTAAAATAGGTAAGAACATCCTTACCCCATCATATATATATATATATATATATATATATATATATATATATATAATTTTAAACAGACTGAAGTCTGAATCGATTTCAGGGGGAGAAAAACTTACATCTTGTTCACAATTCTTTGTCGGGCACCTGGTTGCAGCCGACTTCTCCAATCGCCGGCGTCCATGGTAGCTGCTTCAGCTTGAACAGGCCTCCAATTACTGTTATCCACCGATTTCTAACCAAAAATAAATAAAATAAAGCTACAAAAAAACGGTGCAATAAAGAGAGAAATACCCTAGAAAGAAGATGAAGCAAATGAATATCGAAATTGAAATCGTAATACCCTTAAAGATCTCAGGATACTGTTGAGTCGTTGTGGAGTCTTTGGGTGCTGAGAGCTCGATGAAAGCGATAACGACTTATCATTTCAATATTTACATTTGGGTTTTTTACGGAAATCAACTTGAGATCTGAAAAAATTGCGTAAATGAATTCGACTGAACTATATTTACATTCATAAACCTATGGATCTTAATACGTAATTCTCACTTATTCCATATAATCCTCAATCACCACATTATCATATAATTCCCATATTAATACATAAACACCAATCCTCAACTCCGAACTATATAAAAAATCTGTTGACAAAAAAAAATAAAAAACCTATGTAAAAAATCCCAGATATACACATAATCCCCAATCCCCAATAGATCAACATCTTACTTTTATGAGTCAATTCAATTGACTTTAATGTCACATCGTTATTATTAAATTATGAAAATTATTTAACATATAATCCCCACAACAACATATAATCCCTAATCCCCATTCTAACATATAATCCCCACAACAACATATAATCCCTAATCCCCATTCTAACATATAATCCCCTGCCTTGCACATAATTTCCAATTTATCTTCTCACATCATATGTTTTATCATCATTATACATGTCAAATCTTGTCCCAATAATATTTATTTTCCTTCATAATATTTATTTTTATTTTTTTGGGTTGTCTTGCGATTATTAAAAAAATATTTTACATATAATTATTACAATTAAGTAAGTCAAATCAAATTTGAAAAAGTAAAATTATATTTATTTTCTTATATAATTGATTGATTTGATGAATATTTAATTCTTTGTCTTTAGAATGAAGATTGAAGATTATTTGGTAATTTGAAAATTTTTTAATACATTGGAGGCTGTGGATTATATTGTTTTTTGGGATTATTTACTAATATGGGGATTAGGGATTTTTTTCATTTACTGGGATTATTCGTAAGCCTTAAGATTATATGTTAAATTTTTTATAAAAAAAAATTGACCGTTGGAATGGTTTAACTTGAATAACTTAGGCTATTAAGGGTATTTTCATCATTTGAGGTCCATGAACGTAAATATTATTTAATCAGGTCCATTTATGTATTTTTTTTCATCTCACAGGTCCATTTCTGTAAAATTCCCTTTATATTTACTAGCACCTGTGCACACGCATTTGCATGTGCAACTTCTAAACTTGATAATTTTTGGCAAGAGGTTTTATGTAAGAATTTTTTTTCAAAGATTCGTGATTTATTTACTATCAATGAGAGGATTTGCTTTAAAAAAAAAAAAAAAAAGGTTGAATCATTATTTGGGATATATTTTAGAAGGGTTGAATCAACAGCAATATCATTTGGCCAAATTTGTGAAAATCCAAAATTTTAAACCTTTATTTTATTGATTTTTGCAAAAAAAAACAAAAAACAAAAAAACAAACTTTTATAAAATTCCCCCCATGTCCCTTTTTAATTAAAACACCCATTCCCGTTTTCTTTCCTTTCATTTTCGGCTGAGAAGGAGAGGAGCCCAAGAGAGATAGTGGACTCGGGAGAGAGAGAGAGAGAAGAGGAGGAGAAGCTCATGTGAGGCTCGCCGCCGCCATCTCGCCTGAGCAAGGTAAGCATGCTTAGCCCTTTTGGTTCCTTCTTTTTCATCCCCTTTTTCTTTTACTTTCTTTAAAAACCCATTTTGTGGGTTTGAGATGTGAAACTTGGATTTGTGAGGAATGGTTGGTTCTGGGTTATGGATAATGGTAGATCAGACTATATTGAGTAAGGTTTAAAGGTTTTGATTGAGAATGTATGGGTATTTTGAGTACATATGATGTTTTGGGTTTATGTGGGTTTTATGCCTAAAACTTTGTGGTTTCTCAAATCGTACCGTTGGATCTTCGTCATTTTTGGGGATTTTGGTGGATTTGAGCTCGTTTAACCTAGATCTAAGTTTCCACCGTTAGGATTTGAGATAGGATGTCAAAATAAAGGGTTTTTGTGAGATTGTGCAGTGGTTGCTCGTGAGAGGGCATTTTCGAACACCCTCTATTTATAGAGGTGGACCCTCTATCGATAGAAGGTGCTTCCTCTTTTAAAATCTCGTGTCATAGCCACTGTTTATCGATAGAAGAGGTCTCTGGCCTATCGATAGAGCCTATCGATAGAGCATCGATAGAGACTCTATCGATGGGGCATCTTTTCTTTTTTTTCACTTCTTTCCTTTTTCTTTTGATTGGGTATCATTATGCCGTCACTGAATTAGTATGATTAGAGTCCTTGGGTTTGAAAGATAGAGCTTGGGAGGTGATAAAGCTTAGAGTGAAAGTTTAATTTGGTTTTTATGGAAATAATAGTGACGTACATGTGCCTTTATATTTCATTTTCATATATGGGAAATCCGTGGGACAACTTTTATGCATCGTAGCTTGCTTTTACTTGTAGAACTTGGTTGGAGTAAGAGGTAGGAATACTTATATTCTTACTGATACTGATGATGTATGTCCTTTAGGGCAGTTGCTCATGTTATAAACCTTACGAGAACCTTATTTATAAACTTATAGATGCATATATCATAATATTTATAAATGAAATAGTGATGTGGTTAGAAAATGCAAGCATGCCATGTTATGATGAAATGTGATAATATTGTGCTATGATTTATCTAAATTTATGATTTGTTGAACGAATATGAATTTGATGTATAAAAGGGGCATGTGTATGAGAAAACTCCCATGCCAATGTGATAAAATGTGAAAAAGGAAAGATATATGTGAACATGAAAAGGGGCACGTGTATTGAGAAAACTCCCGTGCCAATGTGATCGATATATGTTTATGGAAAGGGCAAGTGTATTGAGATAACTCTCATGCCAATATGATTGATATGTTTAATTGATGAATCATGAGCACATTTATTTTACTTTGATGATAAGCGTTGATATATTATATGTGGACACTTGTACATTTCCTAAACCACACTTGGACTTGTAAAACTTGAACCTTTATGTTCTATGCATCGTTATTATTATCATTATTAGTTAAGAATAGTATTTCTACTGAACATTCAAATGCTCACGCTGCCTTTTATGCAGCAGATTCTCAAGATTGCATAGCAGGTTCGACAAGACAAAGTCCTTGTCCCTTGGTGTTAGGTTTGGTTGTGTTTTAGGCATTGGTACTGAGGAATAGGTAGTTAATTTCAGTAGTTTGTAGAACTTGAATTTTTGGTAATCAATGTTATTTTACCTATGTGCCAGGGATGTTGGCACCTTATTTTAGTTATGGATATATGTATTATTTGCACTTGACGATTTGGGAACATTTGTATGCTGGACATTAATGCATTTCATGCTTGTTATATTAATCCTTCATTATATTCTGTGAGGAAATATGAATGAGCTTATCAGGTTGTATCTCCTTATTGACATATGTTGACCTACCCCGGAGGGTCTTCAATAGCGTCAGTTTGGGGCGTTACAAGATTATACTTTTAGCTTATTTACTTATTTATTTAAAACCCGACATGCCTTTGTTAACACTAAAGAATTAAGAGAAACCAAAGAATTATACTGCATTTGAGCAGTAAAAATGCGTATTAGAAGAATCCACCTCTCCAAGATAACTTAAAATTTTCCATTAAATATATTATTTTCGATTCGTGGTACAAACTTAAAGGTTTAAAAAGTTTTATATTTGTTATTTTGAGTGCAATTGACAAAAAAAATGATGCTATCAAGATTTAAAAGTTCCATGAAATTATTATAATTTCATATCTCTCTCTTTCACTCTTTATCTTTTTCACTTTGACAAACAAAGTTGTCAGCCTTAATGGTTCCAATCCAACATACGATATATGGTTTCAATGATAACTTGACAGGGACATCTATGGACTCTCTAAAAACCTAATGCAAAAAGAACCGACTCAATCTGACCTAAAAACCTATATGCGATAATGACCTCTAACTAACTACCCACAAGGGTAAAACTGGCAACTTAGGATTTTAACACCCTATTTCTCCTCAAAACCTAGGCAACCATTCATGACCTTTCTCGTGGTAAAAAATGGATGTCTACAGAAGCCTCTCGTTGATGTTCATGGCTTCGCCAGTGAATTTCAACGAAACAAAATGACATCCCATTTTTGCCTCAACAAATAGTGATAATCAAATCAACAACTCATAAACATTTAATCTAATCACCATTCTTTGGAAATTGCATACATATTTCCAATTATCTTAGGGGAAATCACACATATATTTCCAAACATCTCAAATGCTCTTATCTTAAAGGAAATCACAACACACATTTCCAATTACTTATCCTTATCACCATCTTATCTTTAAAGGAAATCTTACACACATTTCCAATTACCATCATATCTTTAGAGGAAATCTCACACATATTTCCAATTACTATCTTTTTTGCTATCCACACAATCTCATTGATTTGGGCCTCTAAAATGGGCCTTTCTCATCCACTATCACCTAATGTGTTAACTTATCTCCATAATCCCTTCATAGGCTCCACAATCTCATCATATCAATGTCATTTATAATCATTTCATGATTACATACTATCCATTTTTCATATCTCATGACTTTCTTTCAAAAATTCATCATTTCATGTGAACTTTCCTATTCAAAATCACTCAATTCTCATTTTTATTTGCATAAATCCTTCCTTATTTCTTATCCACTTATCAAATCAATTTCAATCTTCATCAAATGATCATTCTCAAATCAAATTTTGAAAGAAAATTGGTGAAAATAGGTTAAAATAAGATTATACCTCGGTAATCATCATAACTCTGAACTTTGTCACACTTTGCTCTATCTTACCTAATTTTTGAATCTTTTATTATCTACAGGTGCCTGCAGCGTACATTGAGGAATGCTTGGAGTATACTGCGGCATTGACTAGAGAAATTCAGAGGATGAGTCTTGATGCACACAATGCAAGCATAGCTGCACAGGTAATCTTCGTTTCACTTTTCTCTCTTCAACAATCTCTTTCCTCTCTAATACTAACCTTTCTTTGGGTTTGCAGGCTTCGAACCAATCCTCACAGGAGCGCCAAATATCAAGACATGACCATGAAGTATCAGGCTTACGGGGAACAAGGAAATTATCACGGCGGAGATGATCTTGCACTATTGGGCCTAAAGGAGGCCCACTTATGATTTTCTATGTACCTTTTCTCTAATGTATGTACTAAAAATTCTGAACGATGTGTAATTATATCCTAATGAGAATAGAAATATGTTTTAATTACTTTTTTGGTTAAATTCTAACCCGAAAATAGGTCAAAGCTGACGAAAATTGAGCGAAAAGTCAAACCGGGCTTTAAAAAGTCTCGAAAAAGTCAAAATTAGGCAAAATTGGGGATCGGGGAGGGATAACCATCCCCCCATGGATGGTTGGCCGTCCCTAGTGGGATGGTCATCGACCCTGGTTTCTAATTTTCGACTATTTTGACGATTTTTGACTTTTTGAGTGTCCTACTTCGTTTCTAACTCGATTTTCTTTGCCAAAAAACTATAAAAACACACCCCTATTCTCACTTTCATCACACTAATCACAATGGAAGCTCTCAAGTTGATTCTCAACCTATTCATAGCGAGAATGCGAGTGGAAGACAAGAAGGTATTCGAACGATTCGGCTTGACTTCGTGGTTCTTTCTCTGCCATGTGAAGCTTGAAGATAAGCTTCTCAATTCTGTGATTCACTTCTGGGACTCTGATCTTCAGGTATTTCGTTTCATCTGTGAAGAGGTATGTCCTTTATTTGAAGAGTTTTGTGCCTTAATGAATATCTCTGCTAGTGGTCCTTTCATCTTTCCTACCATTCGTCGAGGTTACTTCCAAACCTTTTCTTCTTTTTTTGAACTTTCGCCTAGAGAAACTTCTTTATATATCCATGAAAATCTATTGATCTTCTCAAACTAGCTTCATTTTTCTTGAGGGAAGGGGGAAGATCACTAGCTCTTCATAGGCCTACCCAGTACGCACTCGCCTTATGCATAATGGGTTGTTTCCTTGTTTCGAACGGAACCACTTTCATACCCATTGAAACATGTGAGCTCATTCTGCCATTGTCGAAGTCTCATAACATCATTCCCCTAGTGCTAGCTAAGACTCTGAACGGACTTGACCACTTTCACTCTGGTCGCACCACGGTGAGGGAGGTTAATTCCCCACCATGCGCCAAGATTTAAATGTATTTATAGGACCACACTCAACGGAAATTTAACCTCAATTCGTAAAGTTAGAGTGAGTGCGGGTCGTCCACAGAGAATTTGGTTGAATCAAGTTAAAAGTATATAAGAAGCTATACTAGTGATTGAGATTCTAAGTTGATTGATTGGTTGTTGATTAAGGTCCTAATCAAGAAATTAAAGACGCGCAAGATTAAATAAAATAAGATAAAGTGGAGAAAGGCAATGGGGGTTGGTTCGGATTAGGGTTAGTCAATAATTACCATTTGTAATATGAAATGCTATTTAATATGGGATAATGGTAACCTAGACTACAAGAATAAGTTAACCAAAATGATATGAATGATTAAGTGTATAACGATTAATCAAAAGCCATAAACTATCAGAATCGAAACGATAATGCATAACCTATGCTAATGATCAAACCACCATTAACTCAATCATTCATTAAAGTAAGCACCACTTGTATTTATACGTAATAGTAATCACAGAAAACTAAAACATATTGAGATAAAAACAGTTTAAAGTACAAAGCTCTCAAATACAAGTCTATCCCAACATTAAATAACATTAGTTACAAAATGGTGACTAAAAACCTCACCCAAAATCCTTGCCTAACCCCATCACCGAATGACCTAGCCGGCCATAACGTAGATCGGCGATCCGTAGATGCTCCCCCCATCATAGTCAAACTTGGGCCTATTTGGAGTGGAATGGATGGTGATTGGCTACCTAGAAAGTGCCAAGAAAAGCACTAAAAACAAACCCTAGCTTTATGAGCAAAAAGACAAAAAGGAAAACTTGCTCTCTCTCCTAATAAAGCAGCATTTATACTCCCCCAAAAGTCAAAGAGCAAAAAGACCAATGTATCCTCCAAACCCCCAATTATTACAATAAAACTAAGCTTAAAATTCGGAGCAGACAGGCATCTATCGATAGCGTGCGAATCGCCTATCGATAGATGCTGCGAGAATCGGCTGCGAAGGAACATCCACAAAGAATCTCTATCGATAGCGCATGATCATCTATTGATAGAGATCGCGGAAACTTGAATCTCCAAGGAACTGGAAGGGCATCTATCGATACATGCCCAAAGCGCTATCGATAGATGCTGGAAATAAAGCCGGATTTGAGAAGTCAGAAGCCGCCATATATCGATAGCTGCTCCCACCTATCGATAGCTCACCAATTAATTTCCAAAATAAAAGATGCAGAAGCTGGCATATATCGATAGCGTCCCTTGCCTATCGATAGGTGACAAATAAATTCCCCAAAATGCGAAACAGAAGCTGGCATCTATCGATAGCGCTATTTGCCTATCGATAGGTGTTCCACGAGATGCTTTTTATTGAGATGCAGTGACTGTCATCTATCGATAGCTCCGTGCACCTATCGATAGATGACCAAAAATTCCCAGAAAAGCCTCAGTTTGGTGCTCAATGCTTCCTCGACGCTGTCCCAACCTTCGACTGCGAGTCGCGCTTCATCGGAAAGCGAATTTGGGTTTTCAAAAGGCCAAAAACCTACAATGCATATGAAAACAACATAAATGAAAATCTTAACAAAACCTATCGAATTACGCCATCATTAGAGTGCATCTAGGTATAACAACTACGAATTTAGAGCCTATGATTGCGAGCAATCACACTCCAACTCTGCTTCTTGCATTAGGGGTAGCCCCATTCTCCTTCAGATGTGGTTGGTTGAGAAACTCAAGCTGATCACTCCTCTTGATGGGCCCAAACACCTACCTTGCAATTACTGTTCACGAAGTTTTATATCTCTTGAGGGACGTTCGATTCAGGATATGATTATCTTCTTCAGTTCTCTATCTTGGAGAGATATTCAGTGGCATGTGGCTATATGGGACTGTAATGAGGAATATGTATTACACACTTCTGGGTGTTGTCAGGTGAAGCTCATGGGCTTAAAGCATACATCGTTCTATTGGGCTTCTCGCGTGCTTCGCTAAATGGGCCGTGCTCAAACAAACCTCCCTATCAAAGGGAATGTTCATGGGGTAGAGGTGGCCACTCCTTCTTTAGTATCTTGGGCTATGAAGAAATGGGCTTCAGGCTTATGTATGATTCAGATGGGGAATCACAATGGGCCTTTTAGGCTTGGTGAAAGGTATTGGGCTTGGCTTAAACAAAACTTGGGCTCAAAAGTACAGGCTACAAGGGATAAGGTTCAAAGTCTCGTTTATGATTCTCGAGTTACAGTTCAGTTAACAGGTTCATCACTTCCATCAGATGCGTCGCGAACTAGGACGGCTAAGAAAAATAGAGAAAATGAGAATGAAGCCCAAGCCCGCAGAACGAGAAGGACTTAGAGTAGACTAGGGATTTTTTCTTTTTCTAAGCAATATAATAAATGTAAGATTTGAAGAAAGTAGGAATTATGGACACATATGGCATGCAATAAATCTTTCAAAAGGTTTCTACCCTTTATGGATGAATAAATATTAGTTTTATTGGAATCTTGAAGAATTTCCTTTAACAATTACAATTGAAACGACTCTTGATGTTTTTACAAGAAATAGACCGCACCCAAGGTAACTTTATGGGCTGCCTACTTATCCCCGTCCTTGATGTATTTTCTTTCCATTCTTTAACTCATTGTGATATTTGGGGAATCAGGTCTTCGTAGTTCATAAATCTAATCAAAGAAGTCCACTATTTTTTTTAGCGCCTAACTTTTTCCTAAGTAGCCTTTTCATGTTTTCTATCTAGCGGGCTCTTTTTATATTTTATTACTCACTTTTTTTTTTTACATGTGGTACTTCTTCAATTGATCTAAATTGGTAGGTTGAGAGAACTCATTCCCGTCAATGTCTGAAATCTTCACGGCTCCGCCTGACAGTATTTCTCTGATAATGTAAGGACCTACCCATGTGGGTTTAAACTTTCCTCGCGGATCATGAATTGGCGCTTGAATCTCCTTTAGTACTAAATCCTCTTTCTTCAAACCTCTGTGCTTTACTTTCTTGCCAAATGCCATCGTTATTCTTCTTTGATACCTCTGAATATAGTAAAGTACCCTCAACTGTTTTTCATTTAACAGAGCTAACTCTTCATACCGGTTCCTTATCCATTCCGTTTCTGTCAATTGACTCTCCATGACGATCCTTAGTGATGGGACTTCTAACTCTATGGGCAATACCGCTTCGATTCCATACACGAGTGAAAAAGGAGTAGCCCCGGTCGATGATTTAATAAAAGTACGATATCCCCACAATACCAATGGTAATTTCTCATGTCAGTCATTGTAAGTCTCGGTGGTCTTTTTCATGATCAACTTGAGATTCTTATTTGCTGCCTCAACAGCCCCATTTGTCTGTGGCCTATAGGGAGACGAACGATGGTGCTTGATGTTATACTTCTGCAATAGCTCTTCGGTTTCTTTTCGGAAATGCTGTCCATTGTCAGAGATGAACTCGTGGGGCACTCCATATCGGTAGATGATATTATTCTGTATGAACCTCGCTACTTGCTTGGCATTCAATGTCTTGTAGGATGCAGCCACTACCCACTTGGTGAAATAATCTATGGCGACCAAGATATACTAGTGTCCGTTTGATGCTGTAGGGGTTACCTTGCCATTAATGTCGATGCCCCATGTTGCAAATGGCCAGGGCGAAGACATGGTAGTGAGTGGCATCGAGGGTTGATGTTTTCCACTTGCAAACACTTGACATGCAGATGGTAATCCCTCTCCATGGTTGACCAATAATATCCTAATCTCATGATTTTTTTGGCTAGCATGTATCCATTCATATGCAGAGCCCCAGCCCCTTCATGTACTTCTAATACTATCCTTTCAGCTTCTTGTTCATTGACGCACAACAGATGCACTCCATCGTGTGATCTCAGGTACAACTTCCCCCACACAGAATATATTAGCTGGCTAACTTTCTTATGGTCTTTCTGTCTATGGATGACGCCTCTTTTGGATACTCTCCTCTTTCTACAAACTGCTGGATGTCGTAGTACCATGGCTTTCCGTCATTCGGCTCCCCTTCTTGTATAACACAACAGTAGGCTGGTTCTTCTCGTGACTCGATGATGAGAGGAGTTACACCTTCATCTGTAGGGATATCTACCATAGATGCTAGAGTGGCTAAGGCATCCGCAAACTTATTCTTTAACCTAGACAGATAAAAGAAGTCAATTCGACGGAATTCCTTCACCAAGGCCTCTAAATATTCATGGTAAGGTAGCAACTTCTTATCTCGAGTCTTCCATTCTCCTCTAGTCTGACATATCATCAGGGCGGAATCCCCATATACTTCTAATTCTTTCACACCCAACTCCGAGGCAGCTTCCAATGCTAGGATACAAGCTTCATATTCGGTTATATTATTAGTGGCATCGAAAGATAACCTGACAAATAATGGTATCAAGTTATTCTCCGGTGTGACTAACAACACGCCTACTCCACATCCTCTCTTATTATACGCCCCATCAAAGAATGCCTTCCAAGGCTCTTTACTCACTTCAAGAATCTCTTCATTGGGGAAATCATACTCAGATTGTCTTTTTGTTGACGATGGATGATCTGCTAGGAATTCTGCCACCGCTATCCCTTTTACTGACTTCTGCACTACATATTGAATGTCGAATTCTAATAACAGCAATAACCAACGGGCTGTCCTATAGGATAATACTTGCTTCTCCAATAAGTACTTCAGGGGGTCCATGCGACTAATGAGTTGCACTTGTAAAGATAACATGTAATGGCGGAGCTTTTGGGTAACCCACACCAATGCCACACATGTCTTCTCTAATGCGTCGTACTTAACCTCATAGTCGGTCATCTTCTTACTCAAATAGTACACCGCATTCTCTTTTCGAGATTCTGGTAGATACTGAGCTAACATAGCTCCCATCGCAGTTTCAGAGAGTGCTAGATAAAGTAGCAAAGGCTCACTTTGCCGCGGGAGAACTAATATTGGTGGGTTGCTCAAATACCTCTTAATGGTTTCAAAGGATTCTCGGCACGCGTCATTCCACTTTGTGGGCACATCCTTCTTAAGAAGCTTGAAGATAGGCTCACAAATCATGGTCAACTGTGCTACGAATCGGCTGATAAACTGAACTTTGCCCAAAAATCCATAGATCTTTTTTTGGTCTTTGGCGGTTGCATCTCCATGATGGCTTTAATCTTTCCCAGGTCGATCTCTATTCCTTTCTGTGTGATCATAAATCCCAACAATTCTCGGCAGTTACTCCAAAGGCATACTTTTGGAGATTAAGTCTTAAATTATACTGTTTAATCTTTTGAAGGACTTACTTAGAGCCCCAAAATGTCCTTTTCGATCCCTAGACTTCACAATCATGTCATCCACATACACCTCCACTTCCTTATGAATCATATCATGTAATAAGGTGGTTGCCATTCTCTGATAGGTAGAACCGGCGTTCTTTAGGCCAAATGGCATAACTCGATAGCAGAAGGTCCCCCATTGAGTGATGAAAGAGGTTTTCTCCATATCTAGAGGGGCCATCTCTATCTGATTATAACTTGAGAACCTGTCCATGAAAGATAACAGAGCATGACCGGCGGTACTATCTACCAGGATATCTATATGTGGTAACGGGAAATCATCTTTAGGGCACGCCTTGTTCAAATCCCGGAAGTCTACGCACATTCTAACTTTCCCGTCTTTCTTAGGCACTGGCACAATATTGGCTAACCATTCGGGGTACTCTACTACTTGGAGAAATCCAGCGTTCATCTGCTTCACTACTTCATCCTTGATTTTCAGTGCCCACTCCGGCTTTATTCTTCTCAATTTCTGCTTAACATGCTTAACTCCTGGATTAGTAGGAATAAAATGTTGCACTATGTCGGTGTCAATCCCTGGCATATCTTTGTACGACCACGCAAAAACTTCTATATTCTCTCTCAACAATCCTAACAATTTTTCTTGTTCTTGTGATGACAGAGTTGCCCCAATTATCTTAGGTGATTCATCGGATCCTAAATTAACTTATATTAATTCATCTACATTAGGTCGAGCATGTTCCATTTCCCTTCGTTGTTCAAACTTAGGGGGAACATCCTCTCTAGGATCTATATTCACGCCATATATGTCCATAGAAGAAAAGAGAAACAAACTGCAAATGAGAAGAATGAAGAAAATGAATATTTTATTAATCATGAAGAAAGAGGGATAACACAAACTAAACTATCATTCGCCTCCTAACAGATGATGGATGATTTTATTGAAAAGGAAAAAAAAAAAACAAAAGCACTATTCTAAATCCTATGGAAAGAAAACATAGAAATCCTACAAGTTATCAACTGATGGGAGTGAATCTTCCGCGACTGAGTCTTCAACTCAAGGCTCATTCTCAAGGCTCCAATTGGTCAATGGACTGGAGGTATCTTCAATGAGGTGGATAGAATCTGGTTCATGAACATGCTCCTCGATGCAGGCGATTTCTTTGAACATAGCCCCTATGGCGACTTCATCGATATGGTCGACCCAGTCAAACTCTACATGCTCTTCGGTCATGATAGTAGTTGGAGAGAGAGGTAGTGGAGTGTTCAAGAAGATTTCAAACCCAGGAACTCTAGCTATCTGATCTTCAAGGTAGATAGGCTCCGGAAATCCGCAGTAAGGGAAATCATCTTCTTTTTTGACAAAAGCCCCATTCAGAGTGTGACGGTAAGGTTTCAGAGTAAGGTTAGAGACTCGTCCTTCTTCTTTGGCCAACTGTCTCTCTTTTTTTCTGTGCCATTTCTTTTCTGTCAGCTTCGGTACTTTGATAGCCCAATCCGAAGGGATGAATGGCTGAGGAATACTTGATGGGACTAGGCGTGCCTTGATGATGATGACCTAAGCCCATTCCTGGAAAGAAACCCATGCCTTTCATGATTTGACCCACTTGCATATTTCCATACGGACTGTGATCTAGCACCATTTTTTCCTTACATCCTGACTCAACTTCTACACACTGCATATACTCAAAGCCTGACAAAGACATCCCTTCAAACTCTTGCTTGATCTCACATATGGGTACACGAGTATGAGTGATCTCAGAATCTCCTTTTAATGTCACCACTGAGCCTTTGTAGGGAAACTTGACTTTCTGATGGAGAGAGGAAGACACTGCCCCAATTGGGTGGATCTAAGGTTTACCAAGTAAAAGGTTGAAGCAAGCAGGCACATCAAGCACTTGGAAATCAACTTGAAACTTTACAGGCCCAATAACTAGAAATAAAGTGACCATGCCAACTACTTTTTTTCGAGTGTTATCATATGCTCTCACAGTTTGCCCTGACGGCTTGAAATCTGATGGTTCGATGCCTAAGGAGGTGGCAGTGCTGAGAGGACACACATTGAAGGCTGACCCATTGTCTATCAATACTATAGGAATTCTTTTGCCCATAGTATCCATAGTGACATATAAAGCCTGCAAATGATTTGGTCCCTTCTTCGGAAGATCTGATTCTATGAAGGATATCGACTGTCCATGCTGAACTGGACTGACCAGACTGACTAAACCCTCGGGTGCAGTATCGATAAAAATCTGAACTTGGTTGAGTTGCCTGAGTACTATTTGCCCGTGCTTTTGAGAAGCCATTAAAAGTCCCCAGATAGTGATATTGGCTTGAGTACGTTTAAGCTGTTTCAATATCTCTTCCTTTTTTCTTGAACTTCAGTGCGTTGGGATCTCTTTAACTCTCCTAAAGGATTGTCGGATTCCAAGTTAGTGAGCTTAAAATGATGACCTCCTCTAGTGACGTGGTTAACATCCTCCTCATTACTGGCCCAAATATCTGCTATCTCCTCGGGTGTGTTCATCAAATCTTCCCACTCTATGATATCAATCTCATTCTCCGATCCATCATCTATAGTAAACTCGGCAGAAGTCGAACTTAATCTAAAACATTAGGTAACCTATGGTTGCCTTGGATAAACAGTTCGGTAATGGATTTCCCCATTCATATCGGTAGTCTTAGTCGTGAAGCTTCTATTCTCAAAATACTTCTTAAGGATACTCTGGCTAACTATCTCAGAAAGGATGAGGTTTGGATCTTCAGGCCCAACCTGAACCATAGGAACATCTTCTTTAAGTGAGTTAGGGATATTATTCCAACCAAAAGGAAAAATGGGTTCTTCAAAGGTGGGCTTCTCCATTTTAGGGTAAAGGACATAGAAGTCGAATTTTCCACTAGATTCCCCCAACAGTCCTACTTGAGGATCTCCAGCCTCATATCTTTTTCGCAACTTCCATTGACTAGTCCCAGTCTTGGAGAAAGCTTTCTTGGCTCTAGCCTTAGGTCTAATGGGTTAAATCTTTGCCATCTTAGCTTCACAAAAATCTTCAGGGTAGAGAACGTAAAAACTAAACCTCCCGTTTCTTTCTGTCAACAAATCCACACAAGGATCTCTAGCTTCAAACCTTTCTTTGAGAGCCCACTGACTAGTACCATTCTTAGAGGATTGATCTACTTCACGAGGCTCGGGAAGCCCATTCGAACTAAAACCCAGGAATATATCTTTCTTAAACTGTCTCCATGAACGATAAAGCCCCTTGGGCCAGTGAAGGGTTGAGAGATTTCAATCAGACCTTGATCGATGAACCTTTGTACTATATTCCGCAATGTATCATAGGATTCCGTGTCGTGGCTAGAAGTGGCATGGTATTGGCAGTAAAGCTTCTTGGATCTTGGCTTATACGGGGTAATGAGCCCACGGACCTGACAGTGATGAAACATCTCAATTATGGAGGTAGGGAATGAAAGGTGAGGGCAGATAGGCTCATAGTGAACATAAGGGTCGGCATGAATGACATTGATATTTGCGGGTGGCGGGACTGCATGGGTACGGAGTGGATTTTGGGTGACATTAGGTTAAAAAGGTGGGGAAATGGTATTGTTGTCTATGAAGTCTTGGATTTCATGGCGAAGACAGATACAATGATTAATATTGTGGCCTTTGAACTGATGGAAATGGAAATACTCATTCTCATTGTAATTTTTGGGTAATGGGTTGGGCACAGGCCTGGGCTCTAAAGGTTGGAGCAAGCCTCGAGCTTTCAATTTCTCAAAGACTCGCTCCTATGGCATATGGAGTTCGGTAAATTTTCTGAATGGTTTATTTCCTAAGGAAAAAGGTTGAGTGAATGGAGCAGGTTGAGATATGGTATTGACTTCGGTGGCCTTCCCATTGATGACAGGTCGGCTTCTTTTGTAGGGTTCATCTGCTCCGAGGGCTCCACTGCCTAGAGCGTCCTCCACTTGAGTAACAGCGGCAACCATGGCTTGGAAATTGGGAAGATATTGGGAAAACAGGTGTTTGTGATACACTGAGAGCAAATTCTTTACCAACATACGAATTTATTCTTCTTTCTCGGGTCGGTTAGTCATTTTGGAAGCCTTGGCCCTCCAACGGGTGATGAAGGCAGAGAAAGTTTCCTTAGGTTCTTGCTTAGTAGTCTCCAGATCTCTCCTAGTGACATCAACTTTCGTGTTATACCTGTAGTGATTACTGAACTCGGTGCATACATCCTCCTAGGTCTTCATTCTTGACTCATCCAGTGACAAAAACCATTTCATTAGCGGATCCAGCCAGTGTCTTATGGAACATTTGGGCTAGCTGGTCATCATCAGCCCCTCGAGGGTGCATGACCCTCACATACATCTTCAAATGGGTCTTACGGCAACCCATCCCATCAAACTTCTCAAACTCAGGCATTCTAAAATGAGCGGGCATACGGGCTTTACGGAACAGAGATAACGACGACATGTCCACCAGATCATCAGATTTCCTAATACATCTCAAGGCTTTTTCTAGGGCTTTCACCTTACTACTCAACAATATGGGCTCAGTGGAAAAGAAGGCAGGGACTTTGGGCTCCTTTTCCAGATCAATGGGCTGAACAAAGTCTATACCAGACTTGGCAGGTTCAATAGGTACTTTGGGCTTAAGAATCACTCCTCCTCATCAACATTATCGAACAAAGGGTTGACATGGGCTCGCATCTTATCATCCTCTTCTTTCTTATGGATCAACTCTTGGACTACTTTCAACAGTATATCAATCTTCTCATCAGTTGTCTTTCCATTAGTTCCAATGGTGATAGGGGCATGATACTAGACATCTTCGAGTCGACGGGTAAACCCTTAAACAACTGATCGCTAGAATCACGACGCGAAGCCAGAATGCTGGGAAAGAAAGGGAAAAGTTTTGAATCAACAAAGAGCTTCCAGTGTGAAAAGGGATGACTAAGGACAATAGACTACACATTAGCAAAAGTATGGGCCTAAGGCTCACACATTAATCTTAATCTGTCTTTTTGAAGATAGGCCTATAGCCCCAACAAGAATCTCATAAAAAAAACTCCCAAACTCTCATCTCAATCTTATCGTAGGCCTAAACTTTCTAATCTAAAGATATGGGCCTAAGGCCCACACTTAAAACTTATCTAAGGCCTATGAACGGACATCACTATTCGGACAGCATAACACTACCACGGGCCTAAACCCATAAACACGTAGAGTACTAAGCCTTTATCAAGTACCTTAACTTTTTGGGGACATTTCCTTTAAGAGTTTGGGGCATTTCATAAAGTCTAGTCCTACAATCCAAGGTCCTAGTGGTTCTACACACTTCACAATAAAGGCTCAGACAAAACCTGGGGTAAATCCGGCAGCATAACATTACAATAGTGTGTGATCAGGCGATGTAGGGTCTGTGTCCTATGGAGACAGTCTATATAGACTAATGCAAAGGGTAGGCTGAGTGTCCCTTACTCGCTCGGTCCAATCGATATACCTAACCACATGTGACATCAGGAATGCCGCGTGGGTCCAACAGTACGTGATTGGTCCGTTTGATATACCCGAGGGTACATGGCAAGAAGAGTGATGGCTTTCGCATACATAGAACCCGAGAGTCAAAGAAACCGGGCCCAGGGCTAGGCTCATCGTTGGCTTTAACATACAACGTCCTAAACATGCAGAGTCAATGCGCACACAATGCAGGAATTAAAGTCACACAGTCATACAAATGCAAGTGGTTGATTTTATTAAATTAAGAGATTGAAAAGCCCAAAAACATTTATTTAGAGTTTAGCCCTCGACATCCCCAGTGGAGTCGCTAATCTGTGAACCCGCCACATTTGAGCCCCCCTCACCCATTTGAAAGCTCTCTTTTTTTATTTGGGATTGGATTCACTTATCATTGTGGATTAGTAGATAATTATCCTTCTCGATTTATCTTTCTCTTTTATCTACTTATTTATCCTTCTCTATTATCCACTCAAGGTTATCCAATCCTAATTATCCTTCTCTATTGTGGGAGTCCACTTAGATTGGGTTTTTGAAAAAGGAATGGATTTTGATAAAACAAGGAGTTGCCACCTTATTTTTAAGGAATAAGGAAACCACAAAAAAGAGTTTTATTTAAAATAAAACAATGACCCCATTTTTGGAAAAGCATGGTCTTCGAATCAAAGTTTGGATTCGGGGGCTAGGTTATGAGATGGGAAAGTTCCAAGACTCATCTTGTAGGCACCCATCTTACCCTAATTAAAGGTCTCTTAATTATTTTTGGGCTTTATCAAAATCTTATAAAAACAACCTATCATATCTATTCAATCAAAAAAAATATGGATAATATTACATATATAATAATAGATAATAATAAAAAATAATCACAATCCTAAAGACCTTAGGAGACTCACAGTCAACCTAAGATTGGACTTGGACCCTATTGGCGGCCTACGTACCTTGTCAGTTGCCTGACAAGAATCAAAGTCCACGTAGTTCGATCACCCTAAGACTCTCCTATTGTAATGAACTACATCATTTAAAAATGTTCGACTTTATCCAAGACTCTATCTTCGAGAGTTTTTATCCATTCAAAATTACTTTTCAAAAATACTTGATAATTAAAAGATTTCCAATGCATTTAGAATTTTTAAAAGATAGAAATGATCTTCTAGAAGTAAACCTTAATTTAAACTTCCTTTTTCAAAATCATTATCCATAGAATTTCATTTCAAAAAATAATTTCTTTTTCAAAGAAATTGTTTTCAGTATAAACTCTTTTAAAAGATTCCTATTTCATGAAATAACCATTTAATAAATCAATCATTTTTAACAAAAATCATTTTTTTTAAAATCTCTCTCGAAGATAGAATCTAAGACTCAATCGAAAACTTGAATTTGAATGAAATCTTTACAACAAAGGGAAGTCCTAGGGAAGGTCAAGTGACATTCCTAAACCTAGGGTCTCTATCTAATCCTAAGTTAATCTAATATCCTGTCATACTAATTTAATGAATGCTAAATAAACAAATATAATATTAACCCTACAATGCATAAAAAATGCCCTAAATGCATACTAATTTAACTATGTGAACATAGGCATATTTCTATGTTAGTTTGGATCCTAAAAATGGTTTTTTTTAATCCATATTAAGGTTACTTTAAACCTTGGACAGATTTATATGCAACCAAAAAGTGGATTTAAAACCCAAAATATAATAAATAAAAGAAGTGTAAATGTCCTAATATGCAACCTAATATGATATACTAAAATAATCATGCATCATGTTTGAAAATACCAATTTTAAACATAAGGGAAGGGACTTACCTTAGCTTGTTCCCTCAATCACATTTCATATGATATTTCAAACATTAAACACAAATACAAATGATGTAAACAAACCTAAACATGTTCCTATTGACTTATATTAATTTACTATACTCAAACTAAAAAATCATAAATGCAGAAAATCTATATGCTAACCTATATGCAACTAATCCTAACCTTTGAATACCCAACTTAAGTACCCATCCCTAACATGGCATAGAAGAAGAATGAAAAAGAAGAAGAAGAAGAAGAAGAAGAAGAAGAAATACTTAAAACAAACTTCACAATTATACTAACCTCTTTTGCTCCCTTCTCCTTTGCTCCTAGCTCCTTCTTCAAACTCCAAGGACTCCAAGGACTCCAAGGACTTCAAAGATGCAACTAAAGTTGCTTAGGGGGTTGGTGTAATGCCTTAAGGCTTTACACTACCAATTTGGCTCTCTAAATGCCTTATGAGATCTTTATGACTCTCTGTATGTCCTCAAACTGATTTCAGGGCTCTCTATTTATAGGAAAGCTTGGAATTGATCAATGGTTCAGTTTAAATCTCTTAGGAATGATCCAAGGGCCACAAATCAGCCTTCCAAGGTCTTTAAACTCATCCCAAAGTCCCCAAGGCCGAGCTAGACTCATGGCAAGGCTTGGAAGAGTCCAAGATGAAAAAAAGACTGAAAAATAGCAGCTATTGGGCAAAGATTTTGATGACCATCCACCTTAGGACGGTTGGCCATCCCTCATGGATGGTTGGCCGTCCCTTGGGGGATGGTCATCGAGATTTGAGCCCAATTTTGCCCTATGTGGGCCTATCTCAGCCCGTTTTGACCCGGTTTCGGTTTTTTCGGCTTTTCAGGCCCGTTTTAAGCCCAAATTCGATGATTTATGCGCCAAAACAATCGTGATTCGATTCTCCATGTTTTGAGAAGTGTTTGAAGTGAAAATGCATTGACCAAAGTCAAAATTTTAGGGAAAAGTCAACCGATTAGTTGTTTAGGGCCTGAGGGGCCCAAATTAGAGTTTTGAAATCTGCTAACCAATTGCTTTCAAAATCATTTCTTCTTCTCGAAACAAGTTTTAAAATATTTTAAGAAAATGTTTTGAAGCTTGTGAAAGTTTCATTTTGACAAAAAGATCGAATCCTGGTCGTTCTCGGTCGAAACCCTAATCTGAGCTTGAAAGGGCCCATTGGGCCTTAAGAGCCAATCATGAGCCAGAAGGCTTAACAGACCTTGCCACTGATCAACTTAGCTGCCAAACACATCCTAATTACCTATTTCAAAGCCTCGGGATAATTTGAAACCAATTCGAAAGCTTTTAGGAACTTTTGTGATTAAAAGGACAATTCTGCCCTTTAGGTCACAACAGACCTAATTACCTATCGAGCCTGACTCGGAATGCAATGAAACTTGACAGGGACATCTATGGATTCTATAAAAACCTAATGCAAAAAGAACCGACTCAATCTAACCTAAAAACCTACATGCGATAATGACCACTAATAACTACCCACAAAGGTAAAACTGGCAACTTACGATTTTAACACCCTATTTCTCCTCAAAAGCTAGGCAACCATTCATGACCTTTTTTATGATAAAAAATGGATGTCTACAGCTAGCATGCACCCTCACCCTTGTATTTATAGGCAAATACTAGGGTTTCCAATTTTGCAACTTAGTCCTCCTTAATTAACTATTAATTAAATAGACCACGTAAGTTACATAAATTAGAAACTAACCCTTTTCCTAACTTAAAGAACTCACTTGCGTCCTTTTGTGTGTGACCCTTTGGGTTCACTCCAACCTAGTAGTGGACAGTGAAATCTCTATGTCTCATATAACTAGAAACTTTCTATTTATGGTTCAAATTGGAACAATTCCAATTTTGCCCTCAATAATAACACTTTGTCATTAGGCCTTCACTAGTCATGGGTGACTTTTAGCAACATATCATGACGTACCCTAGGTGTGGGTGAATAGTATAACTAAATGAACCCTTCATGTTACTTAATCTTTCATCTCTTAATGTCACTGTTAGCCCAAAATATACTCTAGAGGGGGTGAATAAAGTATTGACAAATAAAAAAGATTTATAAATGGGATAGAGAGTTTTTGAAAACTTGAACTTTTGATAACTAGAATGCAAGCTTGAACTATAACTCAACAACTAATATAACAAATAAATAACTTGAAATAAAAGAGATTGAGTTGGAGAGATTCAAACACAAAGATTTAATGTGATTCGGTCTCCACCTAAGTCCATGCCTCAAGGTCTCCGCCTAAGTCCAGGCCTCAAGATCTCCGTCTAATCTTCGTCTCGAGGATTAATCCACTATGGAGTTCCTTCAAGGTGGAGAAATCTTCATAGCCTTCTTTACAAGGTGGAAGACACTCACCCACGATTTATTTTTAAGGTGGTAGATTCTTACCCACAAGAGTTTCACAAAACCCTTAAATCTCACAATAAATACAAGATGATTGAAGAACAATACAATGAATGCTTTAACAAGTAGATTTGTAATAAATATAAGTTCAACTAATGACCTCTCAAATGCTCAATAAATATAGCTCAAAGAGTTTCACAAAGAGAAGCTTGAATGAAGAATGCTTGAGAGTAATTGCTTTCAATAAATGATAGAGAATATGTAGGTAGCTCATAAATGAGAGCAAGAACAATGTATATAGAGAACAAGAGCCAAAAAGGCCGTTTGAAATCCCTCAAGTCTGATTAGAGAAGATGGGAGTGGTTAGGGCTCATTTAATACTTGATTTGCTATAAAGAAAAAGAGCCGTTTTGAAGTTACAGAGTCGTTAGTCGACTAGTACAAGGTGGTTAGTCAACTATCGGGCAGATTTTCAAAGTTATTTAGTTTCGGGCTCGATTAGTCAACTAGGCATAGGGAGTTAGTCGGCTTGCTTAGCTAAAATTTTTTAAAAATTTTCTGGGTTTTCTTAGTCGATTGAAACAAAAATAATTAGTCGACTAGAAGCTTTAAAACTCACTTAGAAAAATTTCCAGGGTCAATTAGTCGACTAGAAGATGAGTCTTAGTCGACTGGCAAGTCTGTTTCTCAAACATGGCTTTTGACCTGCTCTTAGTCGACTAGGACAAGGGTCTTAGTCGACTAGAAAACAGTTAGTCCACTAGTTCATGAAGTTTAGTCGACTGGCTCAAGACTTCTCAAAACATGGCTTCTTACCTACACTTAATCGACTAGGACTAGAGTGTTAGTAGACTAGAAAAGTTTAAGTGCCAAAATTTCGAGTTTCTTAAGTCCAAATCAACTTATAACACATGAACAAGTTAACTAAGGTTCAAGAGCATTTTTGGATAAGTTTGAAAACATTTTCCAAGCATGAATGCTAATGCAACATGAATTAAAATGGTTTTTTCTTGAGCTATGTAATATTGAACACAAGAGATGCCTTACATAATTTTCCTAACACATGGAGAGCAACTTGGCTTCAAAAAGATCTTTATAAGCTTCGACTTCAAGTTGATCTTCAAGGTTTGAACTTCATGAGCTTTGATTGAATATGATGCGCATTGGATTGCTTGAGATATGTGGATGAGTTCCAACAAGATATATAACTTCAATTATATGGAGACAACACTTAACCATTTATTAGATATAAAGTATAGTTTAGTTATCATCAAAATTAGGTCAAAGACCTTAGGGCTAACAGTCACTATTAAGATAATCAGGTATGGTTATAAGTCAAATCCTATCTTAACATCTTATTATATGTTCTATAAAGTATAATCTCAATAAGGTGAACTCGATGAAACTCTTTTCACAGTTCACCTATCACTATGGCCATAAATTCAAACTGAGAGTTATCTTTGTGAACGAACCCTGACATTCTTTCTCATCAAAGTGAGAGTGATGATTCCTTCTTGCACACTCATTTACCTTCATACATAACCCACTAGAGCCAATGAGTACCGACTATACCCTAATGGTTAAGGATGTACGAGATACTATCAAACTCTAGTAACTTATGCACAAGATAATTATGGTGCCTTAGGTCTAAGGATTACCAAATAAATGGACGTAACATAAGAATATTCTTTTGACTTAATCTCCATAAGAATATTCTTGCAGATCATGTTCATTGTATATATTCTCTAATATGCATCCACATATTAACTATAGTGTCACTACACAGATAGGAAAGACTACGCATCCTCCCATTGGAGCTAGTTTAAATTTGTGCTACTCTTAATGGTTTATAAATGTCCACTTTAATAAACCTATGAGCAAGAAGTGCTTTAGAATAAAATGTGTATTAGAAATATAATTCTCCTTATCTCAACAACTTGAGATACATATTTCTCTTATCATTATTCATGGACCTTATCATAAATATTTAAATATACAAGACAAGTTATACCTTTTAATTAATATAATATGAAATTGACATGCCCTTTAGGATTGGTTTTAGGGCATATCTCTAACACAAGAAAGACATGAGCAAACAAATGGAACACAAGTTCAAGCGATAAAGGCTCAAGTTTTGAAGATGTTGCTATTCCTTGCATATCATCATTAGAGTTTATTTGCAAAATTATTCTAATAAAGGATTGAACTCTTTTGACATCTTTAAACTTGACCTAAATGGATTTTAGATCCTTTCCATATAAATTTTACAAACTGGTGTGAACCAGCCAACCTGGATCGGGAGGCCCTCTCGTTCACTCTTAGGGGGGTGTTTATCTTGAGTGGATTGTGGATGATGTTTATCTGTCTCGATTTATCCTTCTCTGTTATCCACGTTTATCCTTCTCTATTATCCACTTAAGATAGGGTTTTTGAAAAAGGATGAGAGTTTGTAAAAGACTAGGAGTCGCCACCTTATTTTTAGGGAACAAGGAAACCACAAAAAGTGTTTTATTTTCAATAAAACATTGACCCCATATTTTGGAAAAGCATGGTCTTTTGAATCAAAGTTGGATTCGGGGGCTAGGTTACGAAGTGGGAAGGTTCCAAGGAACTCCTTATAGGCACCCACCTCGCCCTAATTAAAGGTCTCCTAATTAAGTTTGGGCTTTATCAAAATCTTTTCAAAACAATCCTAGTATATCTAATCAACTACAAAATATGAATAATAATATATAATAATAATAATATATAGTACAAAAGTATACGGAATCCTAAAGGTCTTAGGAGACTAGAAGTTAACCTAAGATTGGACTTGCGCCCTATTGACTGCCTACGTACCTTATCAATTGCTTGACAAAGATCAAAGTCCACGTAGTTCGATTACATAGGACTCTCCTATTGTAATAAACCACATAATCGTAGAGATTCTATCTTATCTTGGACTCTAGCTGCGAGAGTTTGAGTTTGATCAAAACACTTGTTCATGAGAGATGGAATTTCATTCCATTTTGAATTCTTTCAAAATCACTTTTAGAATTGTTCTCGAAGTAGAATTCTAGGTAAAATAGAACTCTATTCTTATTGTAATTCTTACAACAAAGAAGAGTCCTAAGTGGGATCAAATGATCCCCCTAATCCTAGGGTTTCTAACTATTCCTAGGTTAGTCTAAATACCTAAAACACTAAGGTATGCATGCTGGAAAATTCTGGAAAATAGGTAAAAAATACAATCAAGTATATGAACAATGCATGTAAATGTCCTAAATGCAATCTAAATTGGCTATGGGAACTTAGGCATGTTTCTAAGTTGATTTGAGCCTAAAAAATGAGTTTAAATGCACTTTTAGGTCACTTTAAACCCATGGACAGATTTATATGCAACCAAAGAGTGGTTTAAAACTCATAAAATAAAAGAATAAAAAAGAGTATGAATGACCTATATGCAACCTAGTATGATATGCTAATTTAATTATGCATCATGCTTGAAAACAATCAATTCTATCACAAGGGAAGGGACTTACCTTTGCTCGCTCCCTTGATCACAATTCATATAGCATTCCAATCAAGACACAATTAAAATAATGATACAAACCTAATCACTAAATATGCAACCTTCAATTTATCTTAACATGGTAACAATATGCAAAAAGACTCCAAGACATGGACTAATATGCTTTCTAAAATAACATGTACAATCCTAACTTCCTAGCATATATTCTAGATATGAAATAACTCTCAAATATCTAAACCTAACATGGCATGATCAAAGAAGAGTGAAAGAAGAAGAGTGGAAGAAGAGATGGAGAAATATGCATGCATATTAAAAAACAAACTAGCCTATTATGCAAACTAATATAGAGCCTAAACTATGCATGTCAATAATAAACTATATCCTATGTCTACTAACAATAAACTAAACCCTATACATACTAAGAAAACAAAAACTTAACCTAACATGATTAAAAAAGAAAAAGAAAAAGAACAAGAACAGAAAAGAAACTACTAACCTCTGCCTTCAAGCCTTCAAGCTTCAAGCCTTCTCCTCAAGCTTTAAGCCTTCTCCTCAAGCTCCAAGGACTCCAAGGAACTCAAAGACTCTAAAACTTAAGCTAGAGTGCTATGGGGGAAGCTTGTGCAATTGCTCAAGCCTCTACTCTCCAAGCTAGCTCTCTAAAGCTTTTACTGTGTGTTGAAACTGATTTCAGGGCCCTCTATTTATAGGGAGGCCTGGGTTTGATCAATGGTTGAGTTTGAATCCCTTAGGAATGATCCAAGGGCTCAAAATCAGTCTTCCAAGGTGTTTGAACTCATCCAAACTCTCCCATGGCCGAACTGGACACATGGCAGGGCTACTGGACACATGGCAGGGCTTATAAGAGTTCTGGCAGGAAAAATACTGTGAAATATGCATTTTTTGGCAAAAAAGATCGATGACCATCCACCCTAGGACGGCTGGCCGTCCTTCATGGACGGTTGGCCGTCCCTAGGTGGACGGCCATCGATCCCTCATCCCAAAAAATCCCCTATATGGGCCTAGTTTAGCCTATTTTGACCCGATTTTGGCTTTTTTCGGCTTTTCGGGCCCGTTTTAAATCCAAATTTGACGATTCAAGTGCCGAAACGATCGTGATTCGATTCTCCATGTTTTAAGAAGTGTTTGAAATGAAAATGCATTGACCGTGGTCAAAAGTTTAGGGAAAAGTCGACCGATTAGCTGTTTAGGGCCTGCCGGGCCCAAATCAGGGTTTTGAAATTTTCTAACCGATTGCTTTTGAAATCATTTATTCTTCTCAAAACAAGTTTTAAAATGTTTTAGGAAAGTTTTTTGAAGCATTTGAAGGCTTTGTTTTGATAAAAATATCGAATCCTAGTCACTTCCGGTCGAAACCCTAATCTGGGCTTGAAAGTGCCCCTTGGGCCTTAAAAGCCAATCATGAGCCAGAAGGCTCAACAGGCCTTGCCACTGCTCAACTTAGCTACAAAATGCACTTTATATATTTATGCCAAAGCCTCGAGACCATTCGAGACAAGATCGACAGTCATTCAGAGCTTTTGTGATTCAAAGGACCAAACTGCCCTTCAATCACAAAAGGCCTAATTTTCTATCAAGCCTAGCTCGGATTGCCATGAAATTTTGCAGGGATGCTCCTAGACTCTCTAAAAACCTAATCCAAAAAGAACCGACTCAATTCGACCTAAAAACCTACATGTGATAATGACCTCTATCTAATTACCCACAAAGGGTAAAACTGGGAACTTAGGGTTTTGACACCCTATTTTATCTCAAATCAAAGGCAACCATTCATGACCATACTCATGGTAAAAAATGGATGTCTATAGAAGCCCCTCGTTGATGTTCATGGCTTTGCCAGTGAATATCAACGAAATAATGACATCCTATTTTTGACACAACAAAATTGGGATAATCAAACTAATTACTTACTTTAACCATCAAAATCATTTTGAAAGTTTCGCTTCGAATTTTCTCTAGAAGTCTCACTTCTAGTTATCTCAAGGATTTTAAATCCTTTTGGAAATTTCATTTCCAATCATCATAAAAAAAAATGGGAATCTTCGACTCATTATTAGAAATTTCATTTCTAGTTAACTCAAGGATTTTCAATCCTTTTGGAAATTGCATTTCCAATTACCATAAAAATTTGGGAGTCTTCGACTCATTACTAGAAATTTCATTTCTAGTTAACTCAAGGATTTTCAATCCTTTTGGAAATTGCATTTCCAATTATCATAGAAATTTGAGAGTCTTCGACTCATTACTAGAAATTTCCTTTCTAGTTAACTCAAGGATTTTCAATCCTTTTGGAAATTACATTTCCAATTATCATAGAATTTTGAGACTCATCACTAGAAATTTCATTTCTAGTTAACTCAAGGATTTTCAATCCTTTTGGAAATTGCATTTCCAATTATCATAACAATTTGGGAGTCTTCGACTCATTACTAGAAATTTCATTTCTAGTTAACTCAAGGATTTTTAATCCTTTTGGAAATTGCATTCCCAATTATCATAGAATTTTGAGAGTCTTCGACTCATCACTAGAAATTTCATTTCTAGTTAACTCAAGGATTTTCAATCCTTTTGGAAATTGCATTTCCAATTATCATAAAAATTTGGGAGTCTTCGACTCATCACCATTTCTAGTTAACTCAAGGATTTTCAATCCTTTTGGAAATTGCATTTCCAATTATCATATCATATATTAATATCATCCATATATCATTCTTATATACATTTCATGTATATTTCATCAATTTCACAAAGACTTATGGATTTGGGCCTCCAAATTGAGCTTTTCTCATTAGCCACCCTCCATGGGCTTACTCACCTTTACAATCCCCTCCATGGGTCTCTCAAGCTTACCAAATCAAATGTATTCATAATCACTTCATGATTACAAACTTATTTACACAATCTTTTCATTCATTTATTCCTATATCTCATGGTTTTCAACCAAAAATTCATCATTTTATATGAACTTTCCTATTCACAATTGCTCAATTCTCACTTTGGTATGCACCAAACCTTCTTCATTTCTTATCAACTCATCAAATATCATTCAATCTCAATCAAATGCACTTTCTTAAATCAAAAATTGAAAGGAAATGAGCCAAAATTGGTCAAAATAGGCCAAAAATAGTCAAAATTGGGCCTAATGGGCTTCAAAAGTCCACAAAAAGTCAAAATTGGGCTCAAGGATGGATGACCATCCACTAGGGGACGGCCAACCGTCCAAGGAGGACGGCCAACCGCTCATTAGGGGACGGCCACCCGAGCCTTGTGCTCCATACTTAGGTGTTTTGACACCCATTTGCTCATTCATGCTTTCCTTGTTCAATTTGAGACCTTCTCTCTCTAGAATTTCCAAATTTCTTCACAAATCCATCAAATTCAACTTCATTATACTCAAATCAACTCTCAAACACCTCAAGTGTTGCTAATCACTTCAATTTGTGAATCAAAAGCCTAGGATTTCATCCTTGCATTTCAATTTGGGGATCCAAAACCCAAATACACATATACCCATTTTATCAAATTCATCTTCTACCTATACTCATGGCAAATAGGTATGAATCAAAGTACCCATATTTGAAGATGAAGAGCTACAAAGCACCTTCTTATGATCCCAATAACTCAAGCTTGCTATTGGAGCCCCATGATCATGTCTCTCATATTCATACCCTACAAGAGGTAAGCTTACTTTCCATGTTCTTTTATTGAATCATTGATGTCTAGATGCTTTGATATTGATCTTTGGATATTGTTTGATGACTTGTGTTCATGAAATTTGTATTTGGCAAAGCTTGGGAGCCCCATTGTACTAGCTTCACAAGCTTAAAATGTTGCCTACTAAGTGTTTGATAAAATTCCCAAGAGACTAGGATTTGATTTTTTTGATTTAAATTTCTCATGTCATGATTCAAATATGTTTCAAACATCATTTGGATACTTTCAAAAACTTCATGACAAGTTTTCACAATCATTTTCAAAAATGTGCATACTAGGTGTTTGATAAAATGCCTAAAGGTAGACAACTTCAATTTTTTCAAAGCAATTCATCATATCACTTCTCATGTCATGATTTAAATGTGTTTCAAACATCATTTGAATATTTTTGAATTATCATGACAAGTTTTCATAATCATTTTCAAAAATGTGCACACTAAGTGTTTGTTAAAATGCCTAAAGGGGTAATTTTCAATTTTTCAAATTAATTCATCATATCATGATTTTTCAAATGTTTTCAAAATAATCATATCATGATAAGTTTTCAAAATATTTCAAGTAATGCACATATCAAAAATTTTCATGAATTAAGACTTAGCTTAAAATATCACTTTCATGGCTTTTACAAAACTTATGCTAAGTATTTATTCATGATTTTCAAAATTCAATTCTCTTAGTATTTTTTATTTCCAATTCAACTTCCATGAAAAGAAGTCATATGGTATTTTAAATGAATTATGCTAATTCTTGATGTAAAAATGGAAAGTACCAAAATCAACTACATTAATTATGGCATATTTTTTTGAATAACTCACAATTGACAATAAAATTTGAACATTTTTTGAAAATGTGTCATTTTGTGAGTTAATTTTGTATTCTTGATTCAAAGAATTAGCATAACTTATATTTATACCTCTAATCCATTAATCTTTATCTTTATAGCCAGAGTTCGACATCAGGACTCGGTCCTCTTTACAGGGTATTATTGGATGGTGGGCCAAGATGGACACTCTCCAACCGTATGTCAAAGCCACTATCAGAAGACTTGGTATTGGAGACTTCATCGACTCACTGTGGGTTGACACTATGGATAGACAGGCCCTCATGGCTTTATCTGAGCTTTGGTGGGACACCACCAACACTTTCCACTTTGAGTTTGGGGAGATGACTATGACTCCCCTTGATTTCACCATGATCACAGGACTTTCCATTGGGGGTCGCCTTTTGGATTTTTATGAAGATGCGAGCAAGAACTCGACTTACTTGGATACCTTTCTTGGGGCAAGCGATATTGAGATTGTGAAGAGATCAGTTCGCCGAAACACTCTTCTTACCACATTCAGCAATATGCCTGAAGGAACAGATCCCGATCATATCATGCGGGCTTTCCTTTTGTACCTATTTTTATGTACCCTTTTCACAGGCACTGCTGATTTGGCTCCTCTGCCTTCTTGCCAATTTGGAGGATATTGAGACCATTTCTCAATATGACTGGGGTGGTGCTGCCTTGGCCACCTTCTATAGGACCATGTGCTGTAGGTTCCGAGGGGTATGCACTGACTTTGGAGGCATGGGATTCATTTGGGAGGTATACTCACTTATTTTAAAGAAAATATCATATCCTTCCCTTTACTCATCTTCTAACAATGCACATATTCTGCAGGTATGGGCTCATGAGTACCTCAACCTGAATAGCCTAACTTTGATTGCTAATGACGTTTCCTGGCCGACCCTCGATCGATATGCCCTAGATCGACGAGTGACTGCCATTGCCCATAGGCATGATTATGCTTATAGTCTGCCTTTCTTGCAGGATTGCGTTCCAATAAGGTAACCATCTTCATTTCTGCTTTCTTTTCTCAATGCTCAAACTTTGTCTAATATACCTCGTCCTCAGGTTAGGTGGAATCCTTGGCGCCATTGGCGGGGTACCATGCATGCTCAACTTAACTCTGTGATTGAGATATCACATAAGAGAATTCTATTTGAGGGGCCTTCTGGCAGGTACTGGTACCTTGGGGAGAGAGTGCGTGTTCAGCTTTGTGGGTCTTATTCAGTTGTCCGCGTACCTCATGCACCTCCTCCCTCTATGAGACACACTGACAGATTGACAGGCCATGCCTTAGCAGACGCTATGGGTGGTGTATTTGTGGATGCTTTCCATCTTCTGCACGAGGATTATCGCGCATTCTGTCAGCATTCTCTGATGTGCCCATTAGTATCGAGATTTCCTCCTACTGAGGTATTGAACTTCCTCTTGATTGCTTTATCTCTTTTCTCATATATTATTCCTCATATCTCTTTATTTGACAGGGTCGTCGATCCCGAGGGCATGCTTCCTGTCCTGCAGCTACTACAGCTCCTACAGAGGGCGAGTCTTCATCTTCTGCTCCTCCTTTGCCATCTATCCCTTGGCAGGTGCAAGTCATAGAGGATGGCAGCTTTGTTCAACGAACAATCACTCGAGTGCCTTATAACGAATATCCACACATTGATCCTTCTTATACTTCGGTAATCATCATGCTTTCACCTTTTGTCATATGTAGCTTTCTCTCTCCTAACATTTTGAATCTTTTGACCTTTCAGGTGCCTGTACCATATGCTGAGGAATTGTTGGCATATAGTGCATCATTGACTAGAGAACTTCAAAGCATGAATCTCGATGCACATAATGCGAACATAGCTGCACAGATAACTTTCTTTCTACTCTTTCAATCACTGATGATTTCATCTTTCACCAATCTCACATAAGCTTCACCTTTACAGGAGCGCCATGGATCGAGAGAGGATCACGAGGCATCGGGTTCACGGGGAACGAGGAAATCATCCCGGCGGAGATGATTTTGTACTATTAGGCCTATAGGAGGCCTGTTTAGGGTTTTCTATCTAATTCTTTCTCTATGTATGCACTAAAAACCCTGAGTGGCATGTAATTTTATCCTAATGAGAATACAAATATGTTTTAATTGCTTTTTTGGTTCAATTTTAACTCGAAAATGGGTCAAAACTGAAGAAAATTGAGCGAAAAGTCAAACCGGGCGTCAAAAGGTCTCGAAAAAGTCAAAATTAGGCAAAAATTGGGATCAGGGATGGATGACCATTCCTCCATGGACGGTTGGCCGTCCCTAGGGGACGGTTGGCCGTCCTTTGGGGGATGGTCATCGACCCTGGTTCACCTTTTTTGATTATTTTGACGCTTTTTAACTTTTTGAGTGTCCTATTTCGCTTCTAACTCGATTCTTTTGCCAAAAAGCTATAAAAACATATCTCTAGGCTCATTTTCATTACACTAAACACAATGGAAGCTCTCAAGTTGATCATCAACCTATTCATAGCAAGAATGCGGGTAGAAGACAAGAGGGTGTTCGAACGATTCGGCTTGTCTTCGTGGTTCTTTCTTTGTCATGTAAAGCTTGAAGACAAACTTCTCAACTCTGTGATCCACTTCTGGGACTCTGATCTTCATGTATTTCGCTTCAACTGTGAAGAGGTATGTCCTTTATTTGAAGAGTTTTGTGCCTTGATGAATATCTCTGTTAATGGTCCCTTCATCTTTCCTACCATTCGTCGAGGTTATTTCCAAACCTTTTCTTCTTTCTTTGAACTCTTGCCTAGGGAAGCTTCTTCATACATCCATGAAAACTCCATTGATCTTCTCAAACTAGCTTCATTTTTCTTGAGGGAAGGGGGAAAACCACTAGCTCTTCATAGGCCTACCCAGTACGCACTCGCCTTATGTATAGTGGGTTGTTTTCTTGTGTCGAATGGAACCATTTTCATACCCATTGAAACATGTGAACTCATTCTGCCATTGTCACAATCTCATAACATCATCCCACTGGTGCTAGCTGAAACTCTAAATGGGCTTGACCATTTTCACTCCAACTCTGCTTCTTGCATTAGGGGTAGCCTCATTCTTCTTTAGATGTGGTTGGTTGAGAGACTCAAGCTGATCACTCCTTTTGATGGGCCCAAACATTTGTCCCATAACTACTGTTCGCGTAAGCTTTTGTTTTTTGAGCATCGCTCGACTCAGGATATGATCATTTTCTTCTCTTCTCTGACTTGGAGGGATATTCAGTGGTATGTGGCTATATGAGATTGTGGTAAAGAGTATGTACTACATACTTTGGGATGCTGCCAAGTGAAGCTTATGGGCCTAAAGCATACATCATTTTAATGGGCTTCTTGGGTGCTTCGTCAGATGGGCCGTGCTCAAATCAGTCTCCCTCTCAAAGGATATGTTCATGGGGTAGAGGCAGCTACTCCTTCTTTGGTATCTTGGGCTATGAAGAAATGGGCTTCAGGTTTATGTATGAGTCAGGTAGGAGATTGCAATGGGCCTTTTAGGCTTGATGGGGAGTATCGGGCTTGGCTTAAACAAGATTTGGTTTGAAGGTGCAGGCTATGAAGGATAAGGTTCAAAGGCTCGTTTATGGTTCTCAAGTCACAGCTCAGTCAGCGGGTTCGTCACTTCCACCAAATGCATCACGAGTTAAGAGAAATAGAGAAGATGAGAGTGAAGCCCAAGCCCACGGAGCGAGAAGGACTTAGAGTAGATTAGGGATTATATATTTTACTTTTATAAGCAATGTAAGATTTGAAGAAAGTAGGAATCATAAGTACACATGGCATGAAATAATCTTTCAAAAGGTTTCTACCCTTTATGGATGAATAAATATCAATTTTATTAAAATCTCAACAAATAATCCTTTAATAATTACAATTGAACCAAACTCTTGGTGTTTTTACAAGAAATAGACCGCACCCAAAGTAACTTTATGGGTTGCCTACGTATCCCCGTCCTTGATACAATGTTTTGTCATTTTTTTCTAACTTTTTGTGCTATTTGGGGAATCAGGTCTTCGTAGTTCATGAATCAAATTGAAGAAATCCACTTTTTTATTTGTTTGCTCTAACTTTTGCCTAAGCAGCCTTTTCAGGTTTTCTACTTAGCGAGCTTGATTTTTTTTTTATTTTTTTTATTTTTTTTATTTAAATACCCTAATTTTTGCCTAGGCAGCCTTTTCAGGTTTTCTACCTAGCGGGCTCTTTTTTTTTTTTTTTAATATGTGGTACTTCTTCAATTGATCCAAATTGGTAGGTTGAGAGAATTCATTCCCGTCAATGTCTGCAATCTTCACGGCTCCGCCTGACAGTATTTCTCTAATGATGTAAGGGCCTACCCATGTAGGCTTGAACTTTCCTCGCGGGTCATGGATCGGTGCTCAGATCTCTTTTAGTACTAAATCCCCTTTCTTCAAACCTCTGTGCTTTACTTTTTTGCCAAACGCCTTGGTTATTCTTCTTTGATACCCCTGAATGTGGTACAGTGCCCTCAATCGCCTTTCATCTAGTAGAGCCAACTCTTCATACCGGTTTCTTACCCATTCTACCTCCGCCAGTTGACTTTCCATGGCAATTCTTAACGACGGGACTTCTAACTCTATAGGCAATACCACTTCCATTCCATATACAAGTGAAAAAGGTGTAGCCCCGATTGATGATCTAATGGAAGTACGATATCCCCACAGTGCTAGTGGTAATTTCTCATGCCAGTCATTGTAAGTCTCGGTGGTCTTTTTCAGAATTGACTTGAGATTCTTGTTTGCTGCTTCAATAGCCCCATTTGTCTGTGGTCTATAGGGAGATGAGCGATGATGCTTGATACTATATTTCTGTAAGAGCACTTTAGTTTCTTTTCGAAAATGCTGTCCATTATCAGAGATGAACTCGTGGGGCACTCTATACCGGTAGATGATATTATTTTGTATGAACCTTGCTACTTGCTTGGCATTCAATGTCTTGTAGGATGCAGCTTCTACCCACTTAGTGAAGTAATCTATGGCAACCAAGATGTACTCGTGTCCGTTTGATGCTGCGGGGGTTACCTTGCCAATGATGTCAATGCCCCATGTTGCAAATGGCCATGGCGAAGACATGGTAGTGAGTGACATCGAGGGTTGATGTTTTCTACTTGCAAACACTTGACATTTATGACACTTCTTGACATATAGATGGCAATCCCTTTCCATGGTTGACTAATAATATCATAGTCTCACGATCTTCTTAGCTAGCATGTATCCGTTCATATGTGGAGCCCCAGCCCCTTCATGCACTTTCAACATTATCTTTTCAGCTTCTTGTTCGTTGACGCACGGTAGATACACCCCGTCGTGTGATCTCCGGTATAGCTTTCCCCCACACAAGATATACTGACTGGCTAACCTTCTTATGGTTTTTCTGTCCATGGATGACGCCTCTTTTGGATATTCTCCTTTTTCCACAAACTGTTGGATGTCATAGTACCACGGCTTTCCATCATTCGGCTCTCTTTCTTGAATAACACAATAGTAGGCCGGTTCTTCTCGGGATTCAATAATGAGAGGAGTTACACCTTCATCTTTAGGGATATCTACCATGGATGCTAGAGTGGCTAAGGGATCCGCAAACTTATTCTTTAACCTAGACAGATAAAAGAAATCGATTTGACGGAACTCTTTCACCAAAGTCTCTAAGTATTCATGGTAGGGTAACAGCTTCTTATCCCGAGTCTTCCATTCTCCTCTAGTCTGGCATATGATCAAGGCGGAATCCCCATATACTTCCAAATTTTCCACACCTAACTCCAAGGCAGCTTCCAATGCTAGGATACAGGCTTCATATTCGGCTATATTATTAGTGGCATCAAAGGATAACCTGACAGATAATGGTATCAAGTTATTCTCTGGTGTGACTAACAACACGCCTATTCCACATCCTCTCTTATTATGAGCCCCATCAAAGAATACTTTCCAAGGCTCTTTGTTCACTTCTAGAATCTCTTCATCGGGGAAATAGTACTCAGATGGTCTTTCTGTTGATGATGGATGCTCTGCTAAAAACTCTGCCACTGTTCTCCGTTTCACTGATTTCTGCACCACATATTGAATGTCGAACTCTGATAATAGCAATAACCAATGGGCTGTCCTATAGGATAACACTGGCTTTTCCAATAAGTATTTCAGAGGGTCCATGCGACTAATGAGTTGCACTTGAAAAGACAGCATGTAATGGCGGAGCTTTTGGGTAACCCACACCAATGCCACACATGTCTTCTTTAATGCATCATATTTAATCTCATAGTCAGTCATCTTTTTACTCAAATAGTACACCGCATTCTCCTTTCAGGATTCTGGTAGATACTGAGCTAACATAGCTCCCATCGCAGTTTCAGTGAGTGCTAAATAAAGTAGCAAATGCTCACCTTGCCGCGGGGGAACTAAGATTGGTGGGTTGCTCAAATATTTCTTGATGGTTTCAAAGGCTTCTTGGCATGCGTCATTCCACTTCGTGGGCACATCTTTTTTAAGAAGCCTAAAGATGGGCTCACAAATCATGGTCAGTTGTGCTATGAATCGACTGATAAACTGAACTCTGCCTAAGAATCCTCGAATCTCTTTTTCTGTCTTTGGCGGTTGCATCTCTGTGATGGCTTTAATCTTCCCCGGGTCGACCTCTATCCCTTTCTGAATGATCATAAATCCCAGCAACTTCCCCGCAGTTACTCCGAAGGCGCACTTTTGTGGATTCAATCTTAGGTTATATTGCTTGATTCTTTGAAGGAACTTGCCTAGAGCCTCAAAATGACCTTCTCGATCCTTAGACTTCACGATCATGTCATCCACATATACTTCGACTTCCTTGTGAATCATATCGTGTAGTAAGTTGGTTGCCATTCTCTGATAGGTAGAACCAGCGTTCTTTAGGCCAAAGGGCATAACTCGATAACAGAAGGTCCCCCATTGAGTGATGAATGAGGTTTTCTCCATATCTAGAGGGGCCATCTTTATCTGATTATAACCCGAGAACCCATCCATGAAGGAGAACAGAGCATGACCGGCGGTCCTATCTACCAGGATATTTATGTGTGGCAACGGAAAGTCATCTTTAGGGCACGCCTTGTTCAAATCTCGGAAATCTACGCACATTCTAACCTTTCCATCCTTCTTAGGTACCGGCACAATGTTAGCTAACCACTCGGGGTACTCTACTACTTGGAGAAATCCAGCGTTCATCTGCTTCACTACTTCATCCTTGATTTTTAATGCCCACTCTGGCTTCATTCTTCTCAACTTTTGCTTAACTGGCTTAACCCCTGGATTAGTGGGAATAAAGTGTTGTACTATATCGGTGTCAATCCCTGGCATATCTTTGTACGACCATGCAAATACTTCTATGTTTTCTCTCAACAATCCTACCAATTTTTCTTGTTCTTATGGTGACAAAGTTGCCCCAATTTTAATTATTTTAGGTGATTCATTGGATCCTAAATTAACTGATATTAATTCATCCACATTAGGTCGAGCATGTTCCATTTCCCTTCGTTGTTCAAACTCAAGGGGAACATCCTCTCTAGGATCTATGTTCATGCCATATACACCCATAGAAGATAGAAGGGATAAGCTGCAAATGCAAAGAATGAAGAAAAAGAATATTTTATTAATTATGAAGAAAGAAGAATAACAAAAACTAAGCTATCATTCGTCTCCTAACAGAAGAGGGATGATTTTATTGAAAAAGGGAAAAATGACAGTCCTATTCTACAATCCTATAGAAAGAAAGTATAGAAATCCTATAAGCTATCATCTGATGGTAGTGAATCTTCCGCGACTGAGTCTTTAACTCGAGGCTCATACTCAAGGCTCCAGTTGGTCAATGGACTGATGGTATCTTCAACGAGGTGGATAGGATTGGGTTCATGAACATGCTCTTCGATGCAGGCGATCTCTTTGAACATAGCTCCTATTGCGACTTTATCGATATAGTCGACCCAGTCAAACTCTGTACGCTCTTCGGTTGTGATGGCAGTTGGAGAGAGAGGTAGTGGAGTGTTGAAGAAAATTTCAAACCCAGGAACTCTAGCTTTCTGCTCTTCAAGGTACATGGGCTCGGGGAACCCACAATAAGGGAAATCATCCCCATCTTTGACAAAAGCCCCATTCAGAGTGGGCTGGTAAGGTTTCAGAGTGAGGTTAGGGACTCGTCCCTCTTCTTTAGCTAACTGTTTTTCTTTTCTTTTCTGTGCCATCTCTTTTCTGTCATCTTTGGTACTTTGATAGCCCAACCCGAATGGATAAATTTCTGAGGGATACTTGATAGAATCAGGCGTGCCTTGATGACAATGTCCTAGGCCCATTCCTGGAAAGAATCCCATATTTTTCATGATCTGGCATACTTGCATATTCCCATACGGACTACAATCTAGCACCATCTTCTCTTTACATCCAGATTCAACTTCTACACACTGTATGTATTCAAAGCCTGTCAATGGTAGTTCTTCGATCTCTGGCTTGATCTCACAGATAGGTACACGGGTAGGAGTGATCTCAGAATCTCCCTTCAACGTCACTACCGAGCCTTTGTAGGGGAACTTAACTTTTTGATGGAGGGAAGAAGGCACAGCCCCAATTGGATGAATCCAAGGCCTACGAAGTAGAAGATTGAAACAAGCTGGCACGTCTAGTACTTGGAAATCGACTTAGAACTATACAGGCCCAATAGCTAGAGATAAAGTGACTAGGCCAACTACTTCCCTCCGAGTGTTGTCATATGCTCTCACAGTTTGCCCTGATGGCCTGAATTCTGACGGTTCGATGCTCAAGGAAGTGGCAGTGCTGAGGGGACATACGTTCAAGGCTGACCCATTATCTATCAAAACTGTAGGAATTCTCTTGCCCATAGTATCCACCGTGACATACAAAGCTTGCAAATGATGAGGTCCTTTCTTCGGAAGGTCTGACTCTGTGAAGGATATTGACTGTCCATGCTGAACTGGACTGACTAGACTGACTAAACCCTCAGGTGAAGTGTCGATGGGAATCTGGACTTGGTTGAGTAGCCTGAGTACTGTCTGCCTGTGCTTTTGAGAAGCCATTAAAAGTCCCCAGATGGTGATATTGGCTTGAGTATGCTTAAGTTGTTTCGGTATCTCTTCCTCTTCTTCTTGAACTTCGGTGCGTTGAGATCTCTCTAACTCTTAGAAAGGATTTTCAGATTCTAAGTTAGCGGGCTTGAAATGACGACCTCCTCTAGTGACATGGTTAACATCTTCCTCATCGCTGGCCCAAATATCTGCTATCTCCTCGGGTGTGTTCATCAAATCTTCCCACTCTATGATATCAATCTCATTCTTTGACCCATCATCTATGGTAGACTCGGCAGAAGTCGAACTTGATCCGAAATACTGGGTGACCCATGGTTGTCTTGGATAGACGGTTCGGTGATGGGTGTTTCTATTCATATGGATTACCTTGGTTGTGAAATACTTTTTGAGAATACCCTAGCTAACTTTCTCAAAATAGATGAGGTTTGGATCTTTGGGTTCAACCCGAGCCACAGGAATGTCTTCTTTAGGGTTATCACCCCAACCAGAAGGAGTAATGGGTTCTTCAGAGGTGGGTTTTTCAAAGGTGGGCTTCTTCATCTTAGGGTAAAGGACATAGAAGTCGAACTTTCCACTAGGTTCCCCTAACAGGCCCACTTCGGGATCTCCGGCTTCATATCTTTTTCGCAACTCCCATTGGCTAGTTCCAGTTTTGGAGAGGGCTTTCTTGGTTCTAGCCTTAGGTCTAATGGGTTCGCTCTTTGTCACCTTAGCTTCACAAGACTTTTCAGGGCAGAGAACGTAAAAGCTAAAACTCCTGTTTCTTTCTGTCAACAAATCCACATGAGGATCTGTGAGACCCCGAAATTTTCAATAGTAAATTTTCTTAATTATTATTATTTTATTTATTGCACACTTGGCATTTTGCCATTGGGCAATGAAATGTGCCATGTGGTCATCAATTAAGAAGGGTGCATGAGAATTTATGTACACCCTTGGGTGACATCTAAAATGTGAATGGTGGGTATATATGAATGGTGGATGAATGAAAGAATGGTGGATGAATCTAAGAGTGGTAGCTAAATTTGAGAGTGGTAGATAAATTTGAGAATGGAAGATGAGAATGATGGATGAATGTAAGAATGGTGGATAAATTTGAGAATGGAAGATGAGAATGATGGATGAATGTAAGAGTGGTAGATAAATTTGAGAATGGAGGATGAATCATTTCTCTATAAATACCACATTTCAAATGCTAATGAATACACAAGTAGTAGAGAAGAAAGAATTTAGAGAAAGAAAAGAGTGAGAAGTACTCTTTGAGTTGGCAAGGAGTAAGCACTTGAAGTTCAACACACACACCACCAAGGTAGAGTTCTACTATCTTACATATTTCATGTTGAGTTTGAAAGAAAATAATAGTGGGTCGGCATTTCCTACTCTTTTCTATCTTGATTTTAGCTTAATTGATGAGTTTATATCATGATTTGGTGAAATTGGGAAGTGTTTGTTTGCCTAGAAAGTTCTAGGAAAATTTAGAACAAATTGAGCTCCAAAATAGAGCATACTGTTTGGGTATTATTGACTTGGTTAGAGGCCGAATTGATCTAAACCTTCTTCATGAAAGTTGTAGGTCTTTCAATTAGCTTTCTAACAAATCCGACCTTGACTTATTTGGAATTTTGTGTGGAGAGTTATGACTGTTTTACTCAAACTGGTTTTTCAGCAAAAGATATTTTCGTTCAAAATAGAAAGGCTACTGTAATTGCTTATTTTGACTATGAAAATGTTGAATTTAGGCTACGGTTGTGACATATGAAATTGTAGATCTTCGAGTCTTCTTTTCAGAACACTAAAGTTCATTAAATTTGGATAAATGAGCTAGAAGATACGGCCTAAACACTAAAAACTGTTTTTGGATGGGTTTAAATCATGACAATGAAATATGGGGATTTCAAATCTTGGATTTTTATATGAAAACGAAAAGCTGAAACTTTGGGACTATTTTTCCCATAAATTATATCAACTCAGGATTATGTGTACCAAATTTGGGAATTTTCCGATGAGTAGATTAATTTCTATAATTTTCTGAAGTTTAGAAATACTTAAACTTTGAAAGTTTGTAGTATATTGTGTATATGTCCGAAAATTCTGAAATTTGAGTATATTGTAAAGCTTGAATTTATGGATTTTTAGAGACAAGAATCATGGAAAAAGACCTATGGATGAATGGGAATTTTTAGAGAGAGAAAGCTTCCTTGAAGCTTTAATAGTAGACACAAGGTGTATTTTCATAGTTTATTGAAAAATTATGATTTTTACATATATGGTGTAGATTGATTTTATATGAATTTAGAACTTTGATTCACTTCAATTGGATGTGAATTGTGAGAGAAATTGAAAACCGAAGTTGCCGAAAAATCTGAAATTTTATTAACTAGCCTACTTCGGCATTATTTTTAAATATGTTCGGATGGGAGGTGTTATACACCACTATGATATTTTGGAAGCTTGTATCACACAGATTCTATAACATCTTGAATCATCCAAATCGGATGAGTAACGAATGAGATATAAGTGTGCAAAGTTGGCCAAAAAGATGGAAAATATTGACGTAACATGTACGTGAGTGTGCATGTATGATCCTGTGTGGTGAAGGTGCATAGTAGACCATACAACCTCAATTGCAAATTAGTGTTTGTGAATAACATTTTGACTTGGAATTATATTTAAAAATCCTATTAAATTAAGTTGATATTAATGGGTACAAAAGTTGCTGTTTGGGAGGCATGAAAGAGCCTAGAAAATTATGGAGCATAGTGAAGGTGCACCATAAGGCTTACCATGTGACCTCATTGTATTTTGACTATTCTAGCATGATTTTTCAATCTAACAAAATTTGATAAATTCTACAAAAATCAAACAAGTGTCCTAGAATGGATTATTTTGTAGAAAAATTCATGTGGATAGAAAATTAACTATCTTCCAAATTGTGAGTCTTTGGAAAATAGTTAAAAATCATGGATAATTGATTTTTATAAAATCATGATGATTAGTGAAAGATATTGGAAATACAATTTATGGAAATTATATTGGCATATATATAAACTGTTAATATATGCATGTGATATTTGTAAAGTTTATAACATGCTGTTATTATTATGAATAAAATGATGAAGCATGTTAATTGTTATGTATAAAATACATACTTGTGATATTTGCCATAATTATTGCACATAAAATTGGCATATGGCATGTGGTGATGATGTTATGAGAAAGTGACTGGGCTTAACAGTAA